>MU735361.1:66826-94109 GCA_026770625.1 Nicotiana glauca
TATAACTTGGTATATCTATATGGCTAGGTCTTTTACTTAAGAATTTTGCTTACTTGTTTATCTAATTGTCTGTCTTTTTCGGTCAAGATATGCTGCACCGGAGCAATATATTATGAGTACACAAACCCCTTCTGCACCATCTGCTCCAGTTGCAGCTGCACTTTCCCCAGTTCTATGGCAGGTTTGATGACCGCAGTCACTCAGTTTTCGCCCAATACCTCTATTTTATCTGTAAAATTAACTATGCTTTATCCTATTCTTTTAACAGCTGAATCTCCCAGATAGATTTGACATCTACAGTGTCGGTCTCATATTCCTGCAAATGGTAAGTTTCAACTCAAAAGCTGTTAACCATAAATATTTCTTAGATTAGCTCTTCCCGGAGAACCTAGACCTTTGAGTTCAGGAATTAAAAGGAAGACAACAAAAAGAGAATGTCCATTTCTTTTAATTCTCCTTATTTGAATATATAGATATCATTCCTTTGAGTACAGGAGGAAGAAATTGAAGTATGACCTGTAGGGAGCGGTTTAGCCCCCTTAGTGGGCCTACCCAGTGCAAACTCGGATTTGTCTGGTCAATGGGCTTCGGATACCGGATAGTTAAAACAAAAATAAATTAGATTTGAGTATTTCACGCACAAGATTCTGGAATTAAAATTAATCGTTACAGTCAAAAATAAGTTAAATGCTTTTTTGTTTGTCAACTAAATGCTGATATTTCTATCTTCTACATTTACTGATACACCTTCTAAAGATTTTACAAGTACTTTGCTACTGTTCATTCCATCATAGGCATTCCCAGGATTACGCAGTGACAGTAGTCTCATTCAATTCAACCGACAGCTGAAGAGATGCGACTATGATTTAGTTTCATGGAGACAGACTGTAGAGCCTCGTGCTAGCCCTGAACTTAGGAAAGGCTTCGAGTTGTTAGATTTGGATGGTGGAATAGGGTGGGAGCTATTAGCATCTATGGTTCGTTTCAAAGCACGTCAAAGAATTAGTGCAAAGACAGCTTTAGCTCATCCTTACTTTGATAGAGAAGGTCTATTGGCCCTGTCCTTCATTCAGAACCTAAAGCTGCAATTCTTCCGGGCTACACAACAAGACTATAGTGAAGCTGCAAACTGGATTGTTCAACTTATGGCAAAATCAGGAACAGAACAAGATGGCGGCTTCACTGAAGCGCAACTTCAGGAGCTCAGGGTATGTTTTCTCATGGCATATATAACTAGTCGCGGTCATTAAGGTTGGGACCTCTAGCTTTGAAATCCTTTGTTTCTCATTGACATATTTGTATGGTGAAAATTGTGGAAATCTAACTTTTCAAAACCGCAGGATACCAATGTTGGTTAATAGAGTTTAGGGTAGAATTTCCTGATACACTTTCTCATTTTCTTTTGAGATTTACAGGATATAGAGCCTAAGAAGAAGTCAAGCACGCAGAGGAATGCCCTTGCATCAGCTCTTCGGCTTCAAAGGAAGATTTTAAGAACCCTGAATGAGACCATCGATGAGCTTAGCAGACAAAAGAAAAGTTTATGGTGGAGCAGATGGATTCCTAGAGAGGAGTGAAAATCAGTAAATATGTACATAATAGTTTTAGTTCTTTTTCTATGGAGCTTACTAGTTTTCGTTCTCATTTGAAAATATAAAACAATTTTTAACTTAAGAGTTTATGTACAAAAAGTAAAAGTATCTTATACAGATATATACTCTTGCTTTATTATTTATAGAAATATATACTCTTTTTTAGTTGGAAAAACGGTTAATTTTATGGGTGTGTTTGGTATGAAAAGAAAATGTTTTCCCATTTTTCTACCCCACCCTGCCACCAACCCCTCCCCCAACACCCACATGACCCCACCCCCTGCCTGCCCCTCGTCACCCCCCCACCCAATCCTCAGCCATCATTACCCCGACGCCTAAACCTTGACCTATCACCCTCCCCATCCTTACCCATTTCGCTTCCCTTAGTATTTTCCTAAATTATATTTTTAAAAAGAAATTTGCTACCTAACCAAATATCAGAAAATGAGTTAGAAAATCACTTATTTTTCAAGGAAATTTTTTTCCTTCATATTAAACACACCCTATAGCCTGGAAAATATTCCAGAAATCAGATAAGGAAGTGTTTGAACCATTTTGTAATTGTAAAATAAACATTTATACCTGACAATATAAATATAGCAACCCAATGAGTTGTTTTGAGGTTTAACATTTCGTTCGGCGTTTTGAGAGTTTGAATAGCTTCATATGACTCATTATGGCTTGCGTGTATAGTTGATTTTGATTTTCGAGAGGTTTGAAGTTGATTTGGAAAGGTGATTCTATATTTTCAAGCTTAAACTTGGAAGAATTGACCAAGGTTTAACTTTTGAGAAAATAACATCGGAATCGAGATTTGATGGTTTCAATACATTCATATGGTAATTTTTGACTTGGGCGTCTGTTCGAATTTGAATTTGGACGTTCCTAGAAAGATTTGGCTTTATTTGTCGAAAGTTGACAATTTGAAGAATTAGAGAGTTCATAGGTTTGACCAGAAGTTGACTTCGGTGTTATCTGACTACTATTGTGGATTTGAGACCTTGGTTGGGTTCATGTAGTTGATTGGAACTTGTGTGCAAAGTTTGCTTTATCCAGAGTGTCTAAGTGTGATTCGGATGAGTTCAGTGGAGTTTGAAGGTTTGAAAGTTAAGAGAAGGATTTTGATATTCGCTTCTTGGTTCTGATGTTAATTGTGGTGTTTCGAGCCTTTGGATAAGTTTGGAAGATGTATTTGGACTTGTTAATATGATTGTACGGGATCCCCATGATCTTGGGTGGATTTTAGGGTGGTTTCAGATCGTTTCAGATGAGTTTGCATTGCTGGTTTTCTGGTGAATATGATGAGCTTCGTGAACGTGGAAGGAGCTTCGCGATCGCGTAGAGTATTTTTGTTGCTGGTGGTTTGTGAATCGCGTTCACGGGGATGCATCACATTCGTAGAGTGTTGTGGGAGATGTCTATCGTGTTCGGACATGTGGCTTTGCCTTCGAGAAGTGTTGGAGGAGGTCGGGCAACAACTGCCCATGTTCGCATCTTGTCTCTCGCGTTCTTACTGTTGTTAAACTTTGTTTTTGCATATTTATTATTGGCTTGACTAGCAAGCGGTGTAGGAGCCATCACGACTCCGATACAATTTTGGTTCGTGACAAGAAATAACATTTGTTATCCCAAATAACTGGGTTGACCTTTTCAAACTTGGTGATACGCCAAACTATACTCTCTACATCCACTTTGTACCCAACAAAGAGAAAGGGATCATTGGTATCTCTCATAAAATTTTTACTTGGAATCATGCTATATTCCTTGTGACAAATCATGCTCATTCAGTGTAATATTTATTTGTAAATACTAGTTAGGAGGCTTGCAGGTTTCTTCTTAGCGTAAGTGGATCTGTAGTAACCACGACTTGTGTCACCTATCGCCATGAATCCTCACGAATCAGATATATTACCTTTGTCCACAACCTACTACTCCTCTCTAAGATGCATGCAAAGAAGAAACCCTAGTCGTTCTCTCTTGTAAAAAATTGAGTCTCCCAACACCCATAATGGTGTTTATATAGACTGCACTTAGGCTTTGGGTTAGACCTAATGGGCCGGCTAAAGCTAGCACCCCTTATGAGTGTAACATGACTATAACATCTCCCACTCACACATAAGGGAGTGCTCAAGCTCCATTAAGCTAAGGGAAACAAATTTTCCTTCCATTTCTCTTGCATCATTCATACTAGATAAATAGATCGTGTGACCATCATACTGTGATAGCATGTTGCTATAAATCTATTAGGAATGTATAGCCTTTTGCCGTCGTCATGAAGATCTTCCGATAGATTAGCCAAAATACGCTTAGTACCCTAAATCATTTGAATCAAATTGATACATCCTCTATATCTAATGTGTAATAGATTCTTGTGTTCACAATTATGACTCATAAGTCTAACTGGTACTAGAAACCACAAACTAAATGATATTCTCTCAATGATCTTTCTCTTCTCACGAGTCTCTCAACTTGAATACAGTTCACTTTTCTAGTCATGCTCCGCCAAACCAAATATCCCATGGTCATTTGGTAGCATGTGAAGATAGCGAACATCGAACCAAGCTTCGATCCACCGGTAGGATCCATAAGGATAATCTATCTCACACAACAATAAGTTGAGATACAACTTATGGTAACCCTTTTCAGTCGATGTTTGCACACATGTTATGAAAATATGGACTATAGTATTTTCTCCTTTCTCGTGGAGTGTGTAGATTTATCTCATAAGATAATAATGTACAGATGATATTCAGACACCATATGCTTCTGAATTGAGTTTCTTGATCTACTCAATAAACATAAATTCACATTTCGCCTCTCAACTAGATTAGATGAACCTTATTTCCGCCAACAAAATACCTTAACTATTTTTTGTAATCACTTGTGCGGCACTAAAGATCTTTAAGCCATGTGCTCTTAAATTATCCGCATGATAATTTTTTTAAAGTCTCGTTTCATCTCCCATCAACACTAAATTTTTAGAGTCGGTCACCTGTTTGAGAAGACTGACCACTATCTACCTGACATATCTTTCAATAATATCAACAAAAAAAATGCACAAAAAGCGTTCAGCATTTGAATGTACAAAAACATTCAGAATAAGAATGTACACAATGTTAATGATCAATTTTGTCCCTCCTTTTTATAATTAATTTTCTTGCACTTAATGATTTTTCAGTAAATATATTAAAAATATTTCCTAATTAATAGATACTTATTTTTATATAATTTAAGTAATTAATGGTGTTAAATTAATAATTTAGTATTATAATTACAAATACATCACTCTTACTATTTTTAAAACTATTAAAATAACTTTTACATTTATAAGTTTATAACTTAATAAGGCTGTTTCTAAATTTTGGTAAAACATCCTAGTATTTCTAAATAAATTCGAAATTAATGTCACAAATAGAAAATAGGATATTTAATAATTAATTAACTAATTATAGTAATTAGTAGTGTATTTGATAATTTTAATTTTTACTATATTTTATTGGAATTATTTAAGTTTATTTAAATTTATTATAAAATGGTAAAAGATTAAAAGGCTATAATTGTAAATACCTAATTAAATACAATGTGGTTATCTATTAAACAAATTTTAGCCCAAAAGCCAAGCCCAATTACCCCATCTGACCTAGTCCAAATGACCCTCTAATCCATTTTGACAATCCGCCACAACTCCTGAGAACAAATAGAAAGACGGCACGTCACACGTTTCCCTCACTCACTGAAAAAGCACAAAGGATCTGGACCGCTGATGTATCTCATTAACAGCCCACGTTTAAATCCCCATTTTCATATTTTCTTTAATTCTGTTGAGACTTCATTTTCGCTGTCAAATGAGAGAGATCCAACGACTGCCCTTTTGGGGGATTAAAACGTTTTCAAAATTCTTCTCTCCCAAAAATATCAGGGCCGTAGATCAAATGATCTAATGGCCTAGTTCCCGTCTTTCATATTTATGTCATAGAATAGACCCCTAACCCTAATCATTTCTCACGTTGAACGACAACCTCTCTTTCCTCTTTTCCTCTCTACTATCTCAAATCCTCCATGCCCATAAATCTTGAAACCTTGCACAAATCGGTGCAAGGTCACAAATTCGAATCTCACAACACTCAATATGTCTCCTATGTCCGTGGATCTCGCCTGATTCTTTTCCCTTTCATCACTAAAATTCAAAATCCCAATCTAAACCCTAGACCTAAAAGATGAAAGTTCATTCGTCTGATTTCCTTATTCGTTCATCGGAAAATGCATAGTTGATATCTTCAGATTCATCATCATTTTTCGTTATCCAGAGGTCAAATGCAGCAATCTATGGACATTGGAGCTTTGACCGATGGATCCTCACTCTCAATGGTTGAATTCCTTCATCCTCGTGCCCGGGTAAAGTTCCTTGACGATTTCCCTCTCCCTTTTCTATGATTTCACCCACCTTGATATCACCATCCATACTTCGTCATCTTCCACTAACTAATTTGAATATGTTGGAACTCTGAGGCTTCAATGGCCACTACAAATAGAGCCTTCGATGCTCTCATCTAACACGGCTTAACACAAACACACAACAATGTACACTAAGAATCATCTAACACTTGAAAACTTAGGTTTTTAACTGATTTCTCATTTCTTCCTCTCTTTTCCGGCCCTGAGTTTATTAACTGCTCAAAGTTTAAGAATTTAGTTCCTAAGAGGCAAAAACAAAAGACTTTATTTGGTATTCTGCTCCGAGGAAGGTTAGTGTGTACTGACCCCTCTCTTTCCTTGACTGTTTGAGCTATAATCATGCTCATTATGTTGTCTTCGCTGTTTGTCTCTTGTTACACCCCATATTTTCATATGTAAAAAAATGTCATAAGAAAACTGATGTAAGGCAAAAACTAAGATCATCTTTGAAAGTATATAAAGTAAGTTAATCATGTTACCTTGGATGTTACAAATATTGATGATCATGAACAACAAGTACAAAATGGATTGGAAGGTTAGAAGCTAAAGGAATTCAAGAAAATAATATTTCGTTGAAAGTCGACAAGTTGGGAATATTATAACTCATAACTTTGGGGTGATACTAGAATTCTTAACATAATAAGAGGGTTATGCTATAAGTTATTTTATTCGTATGATATTCATGTGTTAAGTTTTGAAGGCAAGCAAGTTGTGAAATAAAAGTCGATGAAAGTCATCACAAGTTATATTCATAAGTTTTACTAAAATTTGGGTCAAATGTCACTCACCTTTTCTCCTAATATACTTGGAGTTACAGGATTATCCACCCATCAAATTGAATATATACGAGTCTATTTTCTAAAGCATTAAACCGAGTCAATACACAATCAGATTAGATAGATATATACATTTTTGCGAGACTGGGCAGACGACAAATGTGACAAGTAGGTATGTTACCTACTTGCTTAAATGAGAGGATGAAATATGTCCAAAAAAAGGGTCAGTTCGGGTCATCCAAAGAGCCCTTTTAAGGGCTTATTTCCTTCATATATCATATTCATTATAGAGCATAAAAATCATAGATAATCCCCTGCAAAATTCTCCCAAAAATTCAACACAAACCCTAATTGATTTGCTCTTCTTTTCAAGTTCTAGTTGGAGGAAAACCGAAAGATTGAAGAACCAATATAGGAGCTGAGATATTCACCAAATAAGATAAGTATACTTCTCTCTTTATTCCATTTTTCTGCTGGAAAATTATTGAAATCCGTTCTATAATTGTAAGAACTCATAGTACGGTGATTGGAAGTTGTAAGTTCGAGTTATTCAACTTGTAGTAAACTTTTTTATAGGTTGTTTCCTATTGTTGTTGGATTGTATGTTTTGCTACCGTTATGGAGTTTTTGAGGAGAAATAGTGTGGAGAAACACCATATAAATGCGGGGTGGTGGGCTGGTCGTTTGTCGTAACATTTTCGAGTTGTTTTTTTTTCCTTTTTTTTTCCGGGTGTTTGATACTACTATGGTGATCGTTTTGCGCATGAAGAGATTGAGGTATTTTGGGATATTTTGTGATTGATATAAGGTTGGAGAATAATGTATATAAGTTTTATTGTTGTGTTCTTGTGTTGTTGGTATTATCTCAAATTGGGAGAACGTAATGATTATAGGGAGATGCTGCCCATTTTAATATTAAATAAGCATTTCGTTCGTTGTGCGATAGTTGTACCTTTCATAACTTATTGATAGTCTTATTATCGTTGATGTAGATTAAGGTGCGAAGAGAGTATTTCAACTTGTTTATTGGAAAGATTACGATAAGGTATGTTAAGGTTAAATATTTTCTTCATTTTGGCATGATCATAATGAGAAGTTCGTATTCTTGAATTTATATACATTATCCCAGTCTCATAAATTATCGAATTCTCTCTTATTGGACTTTATATTTAGTTAATTATTATCTTCTTCCAGTAAAGAGAGAAGAGGGTATGTGCATGTATATATATACAGTATTTTCACAACCATCGAGATATAATCCGTGGGTAGGCCCCAATTGGGAAACTTCTGATTAGATGGTACGTTATATACCGAGCCTACTTGTCACGCCCCAACCTCGGGAGGCGCGATCAGCGTTCAATCAAGTGAACCCGACTGAGCAAGCCTTATCGAACACTTTCTACCCCAAATCAATATGAATATCGAACCCATGCCTTTTATTAATTTAGACGAGAATACATAGTGCATACTACATCATTGGTTTATTTCATATCACAAAGATTTACCGTACATGAACTAGCTTCAAGGATTCTACAAGAGTTACAGTTTATAGAGATCACAAGTTTAGGATTATAACATATATAGTGGACTCCCCGAACACCCCTACATAACCCACATTAGTGTCTTTGGAGCCTCTAAAGATACAACAGATAAGCATAACTATGCAGGCAATAAGGCCCCGGCTATACCTCAAAAGTGGAAAGCTGTAATAACAAAAGATACACCATATAGCCCCATGGAAGAAAAAGGGGCTCACCGAGACTTCAAGTAGAAAAATGCTCCGCTACACACGATCGACACTATCCGTTATGGAGCCACCTACAATCATAACACGAATGTAGCGTCCCCGACAAAAGGGATATCAGTACATTTGAATTGTACTGGTATGTATAACTAAATACCATTTTACTAGAAAGAACTATCAAACAGATACAAGCAAATAATATGGACAATTAAAAGAAACAATTCATATAATCTTTCATACAATTTTCACAACATATATTAGGGCGTTTCTATCACGCGTTCACCACTGTTCTCAATACCATCGCCATCTCGAGCAGAGTCCGGTCACGACCCGACCGGCTAGGTCACCTCATTGGAGGCGTTACTCTTAATCAATATTTCATTTCCTTTATCCGGAATTCAATATCAGCACATTACCACCATGTGTGCGGCATGGTGTCCGATCATGACCCGATCGGCTAGGTCACCTCATTGGAGGCACTACTAGTCAACAACTCCAAATCTTTACCCCATACATATCATAATAATTCATGGGCACTCATGGCCATCATCATCACATCGTTTTTCCCTTCTCAATATTCATTTTACAAGTTGTGATCACAGACACATATATCAAGGATAATTCAAGTTGCAATCACAGGTAAGTGAGCACATAGCTAGCATGAATAACTCTTTGCTTCAATGTAGGCTTATAGCCCAAGTATTTCACCACATAACAGTACTTTTCATCATTATCTAATTGTCAATATTGGTACATTATTCACATTGAGGCACACCCTTCACGAATATATATATAAATATGCAAATCAATTAATGCGTAATAACAATCAATACACTAGCCAACTGAACTCTTACCATACTTTCGTAAATGACGACAGAGCACAATTTCTAATAAAAAGGGAATTTTAGCCATACATACCTCAATAAAGTTTTTCATTACTCTTTTACAATTTCCGGAACTCTTAGCACTTCAATCTATTGAGTAAGAATTACAAATTAAATTGAGAATTAGAGATGAAACTGAAGTTCTAGCTTGGTTCGAGCATATCATCAAACACTACAGGTGCATCGTGATCTTAGCCCCTTTTTGTGAGGAATTCCTATCATTTTATACACCCAATTGCCTTCTTTTTATTTTTCTACCTTCCAATACCCTATGGTTTGACATGCATGTAGAGAATATCACTCTTATACTCTTGAATTACTTTTCTACTGGCCCCATATATCTAAGTGTAGAAATAAGAGCTGAGGTTATGAATCTTACTTCTTGGGAATGATAATTTAGGTGTCTTCACTTGATTTTCTTCAACGTTTTAGCAAGGCTCAAGGATAATTTGATTGGGTGACCCCATTATCCTAACTTGGCACCACGGAATCTGGGTTTTTGAGTAGGGATTTCACGGGGCCTTACATCCTCCCCCACTTAAGATCATTCGTCCTCGAATGAGGATCAAGGTTCATTTATTAATAGTCTTAGTGCAATCTTCTCTTCTTCACAACCTGGAATAGTTTGACAGTCCCCAAATTTAGCTAACTCCCTAGATTTCCAAAAATTTCACCAGAGATTCCTTTGTATCTAGGCCTTACCCACCTGTCAGAGAGTCCCAGAAACATACCATAAAGCATAAACATATTCATAAGCATAGTATAACTGGCACAATATCAACCATGGCCATATAGGCAACCATATTACCAAAAAGAGGACGATTTTACATAAATCCAGCCAACAAATATGATTTCGAAGGAGCTAAACGCATAAGAGTTATTACATGATCATTCAAACAAGTGTGGATACTTCTTTTTCATTTCATCCTCAGCTTCCCAAGTAGCTTCCTCAATGTGTCGATTCCGCCGTAATACTTTCACGGTTTCAATTTCCTTATTCCTCAGTTTTCGAACTTGCCTATCAAGAATGGCAACTGGGACCTCTTCATATGATAGCTCTTCGTTTACCTCAATAGTCTCAACTGACACAATGGAGGACGGATCCCCTACTACCTTCCTTAACATAGACGCATGGAAAACCGGGTGTACCAATGACATCTCGGGCGGCAGCTCGAGCTTGTATGCCACCTGACCAATTTTCTGAATGATTCTGTATGGTCCAACATACCTTGGACTCAATTTTCCCTTCTTTCCAAACTGCATGATACCCTTCATAGGGGAAACTTTCAAGAATACCCAATCAACTTCTTTAAACTTCAAATCTCTGCGACGCGCATCCGAGTAGGTTTTTTGGCGACTTTGAGCAGTTTTTAACCTTTCTTTAATAAGCTTGACTTTCTCCATGGCCTGGTGCACAAGGTCGGCCCTACCAATTCCGCTTCTCCAACCTCGAACCACCCGATGGGAGACCTATATCTCCTACCATACAATGCTTCGAACGGTAACATTTGAATACTAGCATGAAAGCTGTTGTTGTAAGCGAATTCTATGAGTGAAAAATGGTCATCCCAACTCCTCTTGAAATCAATAGTACAAGCATGCAACATGTGCTCAAGCGTCTGAATAGTCCGCTCTGCTTGCCTATTGGTTTGTGGATGAAAAGTTGTGCTAAGGTTCACTTGCGTACCCAAGCCCTGCTGAAACTTCTTCCAAAAGTTAGCTGTGAATTGAGCCCTTCGATCTGAAATGATTGAGACTGGAGTGCCATGCAGCCTGACCATTTCTTTTATATACAACTGAGCATATTGTTCTGCTGTGTCGGTAGATTTAACTGGCAAGAAGTGCGCTGATTTTGTGAGTCGATCCACAATCACCCAAATTGAGTCAAACTTGCGCGGAGTGCACGACAAACCTAAAACAAAATCCATGTTAATCATCTCCCACTTCCATATTGGAATGTCTATGCATTGTGTCAATCCACCGGGCCTTTGATGTTCGGCCTTCACCTGTTGACAATTCGGACATTTTGCCACAAATTCCGCCACATCCCTCTTCATGTTGTTGCACCAATAAATTTTCTTGAGATCATGATACATTTTTGTAGAACCTGGGTGCACGGAATACCTAGATGTGTGAGCTTCTGCCATGATCCGTTCCCAAAGACTGTCGATATCAGGAACACACAAGCGATTTTAGTACCGCAGGGTACTATCATTCATGCCCAAGGAGAAAGTTGTGGTATTATGATTGTGAATCCCTTCTTTTAGTTGTGCTAACAATGGATCATTGAATTGCTTTTCTTTTACCTCTACCACAAGCGATGATTCAACCCTATTCTGTATAATTACCCCTCATTCATCAGAGTCCGCCAGACGAACTCCCAAATTAGCTAGCCGGTGAACCCCCCTAGCCAATGGTCTCCGATAGGCTCCCAAATGAGTCAAACTCCCCATAGATTTTTGACTAAGCGCATCTGCCACAACATTAGCCTTTCCCGAGTGGTAGAGAATATCAATATCATAGTCTTTGAGTAACTCCAGCCACCTTCTTTGTCTCAGGTTCAACTCCTTCTGCTTGAAGATATACTGAAGGCTCTTATGATCGGTAAGTACGTCCACGTGGACCCCATACAAATAATGTCGTCAAATCTTTAGTGAAAACACCACAGTTGCTAGCTCTAAGTCATGGGTTGGATAGTTCTTCTCATGATTCTTGAGTTGCCTAGAGGCGTAGGCTATAAACTTGCCCCGTTGCATTAACACACACCCCAGCCCGACTCTTGAAGCATCGAAATACACCACAAATCCCTCGATACCCTCTGGTAAGGCTAATATCGGTGTTGTTGTCAACCTTGATTTCAATTCTTGGAAACTTTTTTCACAAGCATCAGACCATTGAAATTTAACTGCTTTTTGCGTCAATAGTCAAAGGAGAGGTGAGAGTAGAAAACCCCTCCATAAACCTCCTGTAGTACCCAGCTAATCCCAAAAAACTGCGGATCTCGGTTGGAGTGGTAGGTCTAGGAATATTCTTCACTGCCACAACCTTCTGAGGGTCAACCATAACTCCTTTCCTAGAAACAACATGACCCAAGAACGCGACAGATTCAAGACAAAATTCACATTTTGAAAATTTCGCATATAATTGATGTTGCTGAAGAGTCTGCAATACTGCCCTGAGATGGCTAGCATGGTCCTCCCAACTTTGGGAATATACTAGAATGTCGTCAATGAATACTATCACAAAGGAGTCTAGGAAGGGCTTGAAGACTCGATTCATAAGGTCCATGAAAGCAGTTGGGGCATTTGTTAGCCCAAAAGACATTACCATAAATTCAAAGTGCCCGTACCGGGTTCTGAAACCTGTTTTTGGAATATCCCGTTCCCGTATCTTCAACTGGTGATACCCGGACCGCAAGTCAATCTTTGAGAAACATGCAACGCCTTGCAATTGATCGAACAAGTCATCTATTCTTGGCAAGGGATATTTGTTTTTGATTGTGACTTTGTTAAGTTGCCGGTAGTCCATACACATCCGTAGTGATCCATCCTTCTTCCTTACAAACAAGACCTGTGCGCCCCATGGCGACACACTTGGCCATATGAAACCCTTCTCTAACAAATCCTTCAATTT
This sequence comes from Nicotiana glauca, assembly GCA_026770625.1. NCBI lineage: Eukaryota > Viridiplantae > Streptophyta > Magnoliopsida > Solanales > Solanaceae > Nicotiana > Nicotiana glauca. The sequence continues at coordinate 79,911 of MU735361.1, forward strand.
CTCCTTTAGTTCTTTCAATTATGCCGGTGCTATCCTGTAAGGTGGAATCGATATAGGCTGTGTGCCTGACATCACGTCGATCCCAAAATCAATCTCCCTGTCTGGTGGAATCACAGGGAGCTCATCTAGAAAGACATTCAGAAATTCATTCACAACTAGTATAGAATCAAGGCTAGGTGCCTCGGCATTGGTGTCTGCAACTCAAACTAGATGATAGATACACCCCTTCTTGATCATTTTTGCGGCCTTAAGGTAGGAAATAAACCGACCTCGAGGCACTATACTATCTCCCCTCCATTCAATGATGGGCTCATTCGAAAATTCAAGCCTGATAATTCTAGTCCTACAATAAAGTTTGGCAAAGCATGAGTAAAGCCAATCCATTCCCATTATTACATCGAAATCCACCATTCCCAACCCGATAAGATCGGCTATGGTATCCCTACCACACACCGTAACAACACAACCCCTATAAACTCGAGCAGCCAAAATTGACTCACCAACTGGGGTAGATACTGAGAATGGCTCATGAAGCTGCTCCGGCTCTATCCCAAATCTCATAGCAACAAACGGGGTAACATAGGATAAAGTGGAACCGGGGTCAATAAGTGCATACACATCTTGAGATTGGACAGTCAGAATACCTGTAACAACATTTAGAGAAGCCTCTGCAGTCTGGCGACCACTCATAGCATAGAATCGGTTGGGACCTCTCGAACTCTGCGCACCACCCCTAGCTGTACCCCGCTTTGCGGGTACTGGGGCACCTTGAGCTGGGGAGGGGGCTGAAGATGTGGCAGCTGCTGGACTGGAGGGCTGAGCTGTGCCACTACCTATTCCCTGGCGAGATGCACAATAGTGTCTCTGAATATGGCCCCTCATCCCACATCCATAACATATAGGCAACTCCGTGTAGCAGACCCCCGAGTGTATCTTCCCGCACTTAGGACACGGGGATCTCTGCTGCTGCTGAAACCTCTCCCCTGACCGACCTTGCTGGTGGAATCCCCTATTGCCCTGACCAGGCCTGAAACAACTTCACTGCTGCTGGCTGGGCCCTGATGGTGGTGCACTGGCTGAAGACTGTGCAACAGACTGGGAAGGTCCTGATGATCCTCCCCTAGAAGCTGATCTTCCCCCACCTAGCGACTCTCCCATGTTGCCCGTAGATCGGGCCTTGCCGTTACCCTCTCTCGCCATTCTGTTCTTCATCTTACGATCCTCTGTGGCCTGAGCGAACGCTACCATCCTCCCGTAGTTCATATCAAAATTCAGTGCTGCTATAGAAGCCTCATTAATAGTCAAATGATTAAGACCCTGAACAAACCTACGCACTCTAGCCTCCATGGTGGGCAACATATGAATAGCATACTTGGACAAGCGGGCAAACTCCATGTGGTACTCCCATACACTTTTGTTACCTTGCCTTAGATTTTTAAACTCTTCTGCCCAGTCTGCCCTTGTCTCAGCGGGCAAGAAATGATCAATGAAAGCATCGGCAAACTCACTCCACCTCGCCGTAGGGCGCCCCTCCTCTCGTGAGTCCTCCAATAACTCAAATCATGAATAGGCCACCCCTTTAAGACGGTAGGCAGCCAACTCTACTCCCTCTGTCTCAGTCGCACGCATCACCCTGAGGGTCTTGCGCATCTCATAAATAAAGTCCTGAGGGTCTTCTTCTGGATTGGCACCTGTGAATACTGGAGGGTCTAACTGAAGGATTCTGTTTACCCTGGAACTGGTAGAATCCCCCGGCTGGCTGGATGAACTGGGTGCAATATTTGACCTTTAGGCCTGAGAGGCCACTAACTGAGTCAACATTTGAATAGCTCCCCCAAGATCCCCATCAAAAATACTAGAACCGGAAGTTGGGACTGGAGGCGGGACAAGAGCATCAATGGGAGGTATAGTGATACCCTCCGTAGTTGTAGGGACTGAGGTAGTTTATTCTGGAACAGAAGGATCCGGTAGGGTAATAGCAGGGCAGCTACCCTCACCCGCAACATCAACCAGTGAATCATTAACCACTCCTAGGGTGGCATTGGCTTCTAGGCCAATTCTCGCCTTCTTATAAGGTGCCATTTTTTGAAAGATTGAACAATACACCGATTAGGAAGTAAACAGTTTCACCGCACGATCCAGAATATCAAAGAAGGTGTTATTCCTAAATGCCCAAGTAGCCTCCAACTTATAGATGTGGTCGACAACACACAGATAAGAAGGACTCTACTAGATACGGCTCCAAGACATCCTAGGACACTTTTAAAACCTTAGGCTCTGATACCAAGTTTGTCACGCACCAACCTCGGGAGGCGCGACCGACGCTCAATCAAGTTAACCCGACTGAGCAAGCCTTATCGAACACTTTCTACCCCAAATCAATATGAATATGGAACCCATGCCTTTCATTAATTTATACGAGAATACATTGTGAATACTACATCATTGGTTCATTTCATATCACAAAGATTTACCGTACATGAGCTAGCTTCAAGGATTCTATAAGAGTTACAGTTTATAGATATCACAAGTTTAAGATTACAACATATATAGTGGACTCTTCGAACACCCGCAAATAACCCACACTAGTGTCTTTGGAGCCTCTAAAGATACAATAGATAAGCATAACTATGCCGGCAATAAGGCCCCGGTTATACCTCAAAAGTGAAAAGCTGTAATAACAAAAGATATACCATATAGCCCCATGGAAGAAAAAGGGGCTCACCGAGACTTTAAGTAGAAAAACTCTCTGTTACACACGATCGCACTATCCGCTATGGAGCCACCTACAATCATAATACGAATGTAGCGCCCCCGACAAAAGGAACGTCGGTACATTTGAATTGTACTGGTATGTATAACTAAACACCATTTTACTAGAAAGAACTATCAAACAGATACAAGCAAATAATATGGACAATTCAAAGAAACAATTCATATAATCTTTCATACAATTTCCACAATATAGATTAGGGCGTTTCTGTCACGCGTTCACCACTGTTCTCAATACCACCGCCATCTCGAGCGGAGTCTGGTCACGACCCGACCGGCTAGGTCACCTCATTGGAGGCATTATTCTCAATCAATATTTCATTTCCGTTATTCGGAATTCAATATCAGCACATTACCACCATGTGTGCGGCATGGTATCCGATCACGACCCGATCGGCTAGGTCACCTCATTTAAGGCATTACTGGTCAACAACTCCAAATCTTTACCCCACACATATCATAATAATTCATGGGCACTCATGTCCATCATCATCACATTGTTTTTTCCTTCTCGATATTTATTTTACAAGTTGTGATCATAGACACTTATATCAAGGATAATTCAAGTTGCAATCACAGCTAAGTGAGCACATAGCTAGCATGAATAACTCTTTGTTTCAATGTTGGCTTATAGCCCAAGTATTTTGCCACATAATAGTACTTTTCATCATTATCTAATTGTCAAGATTGACACATTATTCACATTGAGGCACACCCTTCACGAATATGTATATAAATATGCAAATCAATTAATGCGTAATAACAATCAATACACTAGCCAACTCAACTCTTACCATACTTTCGTAAATGACGACGGAGCTCAATTTCTAATAAAAAGGGGGTTTTAGCCATACATACCTCAATAAAGCTTTTCCTTATTGTTTTACAATTTCTGGAACTCTTAGCACTTCGATCTATTGAGTAAGAATTACAAATTAAATTGAGAATCAGAGACGAAACTGAAATTCTAGCTTGGTTCGAGCATATCATCAAACACTACAGGTGCATCGTGATCTTAGCCCCTTTTGTGAGGAATTCCTATCATTTTATACACCCTATTGCCTTCTTTTTAGTTTTCTACCTTCCAATACCCTATGGTTTGACATGCATGTAGAGAATATCGCTCTTATACTCTTGAATTACTTCTCTACTGACCCCATGTATCTAAGTGTAGAAATAAGAGTTGAGGTTATGAATCTTACCTCTTGGAAATGAAAATTTAGGTGTCTTCACTTGATTTTCTTCAATGTTTTAGCAAGGCTCAAGGAGAATTTGATGGGTGACACTTTCCACCTCCAAGACCCTCTCTCTCTCTCTCTCTCTAAAAGTCTCAGAAGAATTGTTCAAAATGAGCTATAATATCGAATATATCGACAAGGAGGTCGGGTTAAAAATTAGAAAATTGGAGCCCGAGTCAAATATGTGATCGCATTTGCGATCGCAGAGTAAACATGCGGTCCGCATAATGGACCGCAAAATGTTCCCTAAAAATTAAACATTCTGACTCATTCTGCGGTAAGAATGCGGTCCGCATTCATATTCTGCGGTCGCAAAGTGCACCGCAGAACTGACCCTCGCAAAATTCGAAGGAAAATATGCGACGACTCTGCGGTCCGTATTTCAATTATGCGACCGCATAACTGACTTCAATTTTAACCAACATTCTACCTCACTCTGCGACAGATATGCGGTCTGCATTTCTATTATGCGACCACATTCTGGACCGCATTTTTGAGTAGGGATTTCACGGGGCCTTACACTACTGTGGCCGAGCGCCTATGAGCGAGTTAGAATGGCTGAGATACTGAGCCTAGTATGGTCGAGCGCCTATGAGCGAGCCTACTATGGATGACCAGTTACATATATCGAGCCTTATAGGTCTGGACAACTATTTTACTACTTTATTGAGAGAGTTGAGTCAGTATCAGCAGGTAAGTATACTTCCAAATCATCTTTGACTCCCAGTTACTTTCAGTTATTATATTATCCATTCAATTTTAGCTTTCAGTTATTCTATTGACTTACATACTCGACATTATTTTGCACTGACGTCCTTTTTTCGGGGGGCTGCATTTCATACATGCAGGATCAATAGACAAACGGGTAGAACTCCTTAATCGGTGTTGTTCAAGTTCAGCTTGATCGATAAGCTCTATGTCCTTCGGAATTGTCGGGTCTATGGTTTTGAGTACACATACACACATATAATATATATATATATATATATATATATATATATATATATATATATATATATATATATATATATATATATAATGTGTACGTGTATATTATGGGTAGGTCGAGCCCTGTTCCGACGATAATACATCCATCATAGAGGCTTGTCGACATATCCTGTCAGTTAGTGCAGTATGTTGGGCATGTAAACCTTGTATGTATATTTTTTTTGGTTTGTTAGCTGTAGTAATTATGAAGGCCTTGTCGGCCCAGCTTTATATTGATGTTCCGTTAGAGCTAGTCTTCGCTCACTTTTACATTTTGTTTCACAAATTTTCTTTCAATGTGTCCCTATGACCAACGTATGACATTGTATGTTCAGAGTCCCTCAGTCTCAAGTTGGTATGCTCGGTTAAGTGAGGCAACGATTTTCGGTCTCATCTCCCCAGGTTTGGGGCATGACAAACTTGGTATCAGAGCAGTTCTATCCTAGGGAGTCTACAAGCCGTGTCTAGTAAGGTCTTGTTTATAGATGTGTTATGCACCATATTATATAAGCAGGGAACTACATGGCATTCAGGAGTTGGTTACCCTTCTTTTAAATCTAAATTGTGTTCTAGAACTGAGTTATAGGAAATTTGAGTTAAACTTTCGTATTGGTGTTGCATACAGAGATGACGATGACTAGGAACACTACGGCCAGTCAGAGGAGAGATACAATAGCGGATGATGGGACCAGCAGGGTACCCCCAGTAGATGGGGTCTAGTCTGAGGCCCAGGGTAAGACCCCTACTCAGCCGTTACCAGCTCCTCTATCAATTGAGGAGATTCCTAGGCATACCGCACATCCAGTTCCCCCACCACTTCCATTATATCATGACTTGAGGAGTGCAATGCATTGGTTGACACAGTTGGTAGCTACCTAGCAACAATCCAACGCATCAGCTAGTGCAAGATCTTATGAGGGGTTTGGGAGTTCAAGGGTTCGAGAGTTTATTGCCTTGATCCCCTAGATCTCACAGGGACATATAAGATGGAGGACCCACAGGATTTCATAGATCAGCTTCAGGGGATCTTTCGGGTTATCCATGCCACCGAGAAAGAGGCAGTTGAGCTAGCAGCTTTTCGACTCTAAGATATAGCCGTCCTTTTGTACGAGAGATGGGAGAGGTCTAAGGGATGTGATGCACCTCCAACTATTTGGGAGAATTTTCTAGATGCCTTCTTTGACCAGTACTTACCGTGAAATATCCGACATGCTCGAGTCGATCAGTTTCTAGACCTCAATAGGGTAATATGAGCATTCGAGAGTATAGTCTCCATTTTGACTTATTGGCCAGATATGCTCCATCCATAGTTACTACTATGCGGGATAGGATCCACAAGTTTATAGCAGGGTTGGCCCCAGAGTTAACCGAGTCATGTGCCACCTCTGACATTGCAGGATAGTATAGATATATCTCCCAGATTCAGGCATTCGCCCAGAATATAGAAACGGGAAGGTGTTGGTAGCAGGGTACAGAGAGGACTAAGCAAGGGCAGCGTAGGAGGATGAGATTTTCCAATTACCAAGAGTAGTTCCAGGGTAGTTATAGGCCTTAATACTTCGGACGACCACCTAGGCCTCCACCGCCTCAGTTACAGGTTTGGCCGATACGCTTAGTCAATATCAGGTGAAAGCTCACGGGCGTTGGGTTTGTAGCAATAATGAGGTTCAGGGCAGACATGGTCATTTTCGCCGTAGTGTGACATATGTGGTAGAGGACACCCGGGCCAATGCCGAGCAGGTTTCGATGCTTGTTATACATGTAGGCGTACGGGGTATATGATGTGAGATTTCCTAAGTAAATATCCTGGGGGTATGGCACAACCAATGACTTCAGTAATAAGATCATCTATATATGTGCATCCTTCAGGGCATGAGTCTCAGTCTTCGGCTGGTAGAGGTGGAGGTTCCAGTTCAGGCGGTAATTAGAATTGTATTGATGTTTTAGCGGGTTGATAGGACCGGGAGTCTTTACCAAATTTTGTGACATTTATATTGACCATTTTCTCTCACGATGCTTATGCCTTGATAGATCTATGATCTACTTTCTCATTTATTACACCGTTTGTCGCGAGAACGCTTGGTATAGTGCCTGAAGTACTAAGTGATCCATTTACGGTATCTACACCGGTCAGAGAATCGATTATTGCTAGACGAGTTTACTGAGGTTGTACCATGATAGTTTGTAGTCTTTAGACCTTAGCCGATCTAGTTGAGCTAGATATGATGGATTTTGATGCTATCAAGGGCATGGACTGGTTGTCACTTGACAGCTTGCTATGCCACAGTTGATTGCCGAGAAAAGGTAGCTAGATTTCATTTCTGAGTGAGACAGTCCTTGAATGGGTAGGTAATGCAGTGACACCCAAAGTTAGGCTTATTTCCTATCTGAAGGCGAAGGAAAATGATCGCAAAAGGGTGAATTTATCACATTGTGCGAGTTAGAGACGCAAATGCTGAGATACTTACACTTTAGTCTATTACACTAATCAGAGATTATGTAGATGTGTTTCTGTTTACCATGAAAATGGTAATAACAATTAAATTATAAATGGGACTCTAAAATACGTGATCTATTTTTATGCTAGTTGTTAAAGCAGTTGATGCTAGGCATGTGTAGTTTAACGACGAAGTTCAAGCTACAATGGGACAGTAATAAAATCGAAGGGCTTGCTACCCGTGGCTCAGACTAATAGATGAAAGGCTTCGAGGTCGATGCTTGGGCTTGAGATCAAGCTATTGGGGGTATCCAGAAAGGGAATAACAATTAGAAGATAATTAATGGAGGCTCTTTATGGCTAGTATCAATCGATAATTGAGAACAAGTATGAATGCAATAAAAAAAGTAGTAGCCTCGAACGAGTAAGTTAGAGAGAAAAAGAGAGAGAGATTTATTATTAATATTGTGTAGAATAGTTGGAGCCACCCGCCTACAGAGTGTTAATGATTCCCCTTTTATAAGGGGGGAATCCAAACTTAGTACAAGATACGTTGAGTGATAAAGGAAGCGGGATGCGAAAACTAACTAGCTTCATGACGTATACGTAGACCAACGTTAGGCTGCCTAGGTAGACTTAATCAACTCTGGATGCACTCTTCGAAGGCCTCCCATGCTCGTCGGAGTCTCGGCCAACATTATCCCCAGGTCGGGTGTCGACACTTCTTGAGGGAAGTATCCAGCTCGAGGCCTCGAGCCTCTGAGGCAATCTCCTAAAGCACTTTGTCAATGAGAAATTGGTCCCCCCATTTCACCGTAGATAGATAGTCTCCGCATTTCTTAGAGAAGAAGCGACTAGAAATGATTTTGACATCACACTCTATGGGCTCCTACAATGACGTCGTGCTGATGACGCAGCCCTTCATGAGTGCTGAAATGTTTAACCGTCTCACTTCTTTAGGTCCATTTGAAGTGTCGTGATCCCTTGTTCTTTGGGGTCATAATGTTGTCATTGATTCATCTCCAACGAACGTATTGAATGCGCCTGTCGTTACGTTTTTTAAGGGCAATAATGGAACCGTTGGTTACCTTGCCCTCCTCTTCTATAAATGGGGCTTCTTGTGATCAATTTTTCATCCAAGCATCTTCTGATATCTATCCTTTCCTCCTTTCTTTCTATCTTTATTTTTTTGCTATTTCACCATGTTTGAGGCCCATGGACTCAAGATTTTACGTCGACATCATGTGTGCTACGACCTGTCTCCCAGACCTTCTCTAGTCGGATGAAGTTGTGCTGCCTTGATGTTGTAGTTGTTGTTATTATTTTCACTTCTGTTAGCTTGGGGCGATGAAAAAGAATACCGATTTCTTCCAACTCGAGGAAATATTCAGATCATACATCGCTGCTCAAGAGGGGGCTCGAATTATACACCGCTGCTCACCCTCCTCCCTTGGCTTGGCGTATTACATGCCTTTTGGATTCCTTGGGATACGTTAACATTATCTACTAACTATTGCCTCCCGTGCCGGGGCAACGCCCCAAGAAGTGGCTTCGTAGTAGTATTTGAGAAACTCACGCTAGCCAAATTTTTTGCCCAACCACTCCACAGCTCCTTCCGGCTTCTCCTTCGTCATTTTGCTCTTTCCATTGCTTTCCACTTCCATATATTCCCTTTTGTAGATGCCATTCTGGAGGATCTATGTGAGGCTCTCAAGGGGATGACGCTTTGGAATATATTATCTTTGAGGTCATGCAACCCAGGGAGATGATATCCGGAGATACTGCTGTCAATGCAGATGTTGCTGCTGATGTGGACCTCCGAGCATGGACTAGGATCTAAGATTTCACCATATGCATCCCTTTGCTTATTCATTTCTATGTAAAAACCCTTTGTGGTTGATATTCTAAATGTCAATACCACACAAAAGGGGGGGTGATTTGTGTGGTACCCAATTTTCGCTCTAGAAGAACCTGGTTCTTCTAGGTGTTCTAACTACTACTGTTTGTGAAATAATAAGTACAAAAATTAAAGAACACAGAGATTTTTATGTGGAAAACACCTGGCTCAAAAGGTGAAAAAACCATGACCTACTACTCAGTAGGATTTTCCCAAACTTCCACTAAAATCACTGAGCCAAAACAGCATTTACAAAACTCTTTTTAAACCTAAGTATTAATTCTAATCCCCTTGTGGCACACTGCCTTAACTGTTGCGATAACTTCAAATTAGCTTATAACTTGAACACTCTAAGTACCTAATACACTTGCTTCTATGAAAGCTGAAAGGTACAACTTTAAACCAACTACTACAATTGAACTAGAATAAAAGAAAGCCACAATGGAATTGGTTCTTCTATCTCGTTCAAGTAGCTTCAGGAGTGCATGCTCAAATCTCACATAAATTGCTTGCAAAATCGCCTTGCTCTTTTGCTCTCAATTTAGTTTAACTTCTGCATTTGTGTAATACCTGTAAAAGAGAACAATCACCGTCTTTTAATAAGTTAGTAATCAGAGTTTTATTGGGACTCAATTGTTGATCTTCTATTGTAGTTGAGTCCTTGAAGATCTCAAACTCCAACACTATCTTTATCCGGATTGTGTTCTCTTCATGTAAGGAGACTTTCTCCCCTTATCCAATATACAACCTTTTCTATCAAATCAGGAGATATTGTTGCTTGATCAGTAGGACTTATCTCCTTCACGTGCATCTCACATGTGTAGGTTGATCATGACTGTGCTTCACAAGATGGACCTTGTCCATGATTGAGTTCATTTGTCAATCTTCAAAACTTCACCCATTCTTGGGCCAACAAATTCCTCCTTTTTGATGAAGATAAACTCTGTGCTTTTTACTGATCAAGGGACCTATAAGAACTCAGCTTAACCATCAACACTAAACTTAGAAAATTCACTTATCATCAAGGACCATGTTATAATTAGGTTATAAATATCACTTATTTCAGAATAATGTGTAAAGCACAATATCTCTTCCCCCTTTTGGCATCAACAAAAAGATGCATACTCAATGTGAATCCCAGATTTTAATAAGTACTCATGGCCACTGGGCCAACTATAAGTGCAATCATGGTGCAATCATCAGTAATCAACAAACATATTTAAACTATCAAGGCCAGAATAATCATAGAACAAAAGAAAACAACAGTTGTCATTGATAGAATATGTTGCCCTCAACAATCCACAAAAATAAAGAAAAACATTCAGGCCATGAGCAAAAAAAAGAAAAATTCCTAATTTGGGTCACTGGGGGTACTAGACAAGTTGAGAAGACAAAGGCTTGGAGGAACTGGAGGGTTGAGTTTGGAGAAGATTCATCATGTTCTGAAGAATTCCATAATTCTTCTCCTTTTCTTTGGCAAGATCAATTCTGAGACCATCCCTCTCAGTTTCCACTTCAACCACACGAGCCTTGAGCCTAGCAATTTTAGCATCCTTAGCAGCATATTCCTGAACCAAAGTCCTAACTTTGCTGTTGATGGGCGTCTTCATAGATGAACCAGGTTCAATCGGGATGGCATTGACTGGATAGTGATAGGCAAGAAGAGTTTTGATGCCAAAGTGTTCCTTGCTCGAGGCCATTTCCCATTTCTTCAGAGGCACATTTAGCCTTTCCAGAATTGTGGTTAGTATGAAGCCATATGGAGTAGCATGAGCCTTGGAGCCATTTATGACCCTGTCTAGCAATTTGACAATGAGGGCAGGCCAGTTGATTTACTTTCCTCTCTCCGGGAACTCCATAAGAACCAGATCCATGTAGTTAGCAGTGTGCCTTCTCTCATGTCTGGGCAATAAGCACTTGTTGACAAACTAAAACACAACCTTGTGCTCATGCCTCATCTCACTTTTCTGCATAGCCCCGGCTTCATTCACTTCCTCTGAATCACAGAACCTCTTGGTGATTTCAAGGGAAGTGGGGAGAGAATCCAGGCATGGCCACCTTTGCCTAGTATAGTCATCAAACCCTTCAGAGGGTATGTCCAGAATCTCTCTCAGTTTCACAGCATAAAACTGCACTTGAACTCCCTTCACCAGGCTATTAACAACTCCATCCTTAACAGCAGCATTTGCCATAAATTCCATCAGCTCATTATGAGCACGTGATTTTTGCCCTAAGCAAATTATTCCTAAAAATCCAAACAAAATGATTTTTAAATTTTGTCAAATATTTGTGGCATTTTGGTGTTAATTAGTTGCATAATAATTCATAAAAATATACAAAAATATGCATGAGTATTAGGATTTTAATTTTACAATTTTTGGTATTAATACATTTTGAGAACAAATTAAAGAAAAATCAAAATAGCATTTTTATGTTTTTAATTGAAAATACCATAAAAATAGAAGTTAATTAGTTTTAAATTAGCAAAATCAGAAAAAATAGAAGAAAAAAGAAAATACAAGAAAGAAATAAAAAAAGAAATAAATAATACAAAAGGAAAATACAAAAAATATATAAAGGAAATAAAATACAAAATACAAAAAGAAAATACAAAATACAAAATACAAATATACATAAAATTGGGCTGATAATATCAGTGGCCCAAAAAAAATTAAATACACTCAATACAATTGACCTAGGCCCAAAATATGTTACCCGTCTGCCTGGCCCTAAATCCAAACGACATCGTACAACACTAAGCAATCTGGGCCGTTAAAATTCCTGATCAAATGGTCAAGAATACAAGCCCATTAATAAACCAAACGACGACGTTTCAGTCGTCAAATCTTGGCCATTCATTGGTTTAATCTAACGGACAAAATTGAACCGACACTTAATTAGACGACGTCGTATAGGCGTCAGTGCATCTCAACCGTCAATTAGTTCTAATCTAACGGTCCCTAATCATCTGAAAGTTTTAAATATACAAAACCTTATATCTAATTCATTTCAGCTTCCTCACCCTCTCTAATCAAACCTTAGCCGCCCCCTTCTCCTCTCACCAACCCCGCCGGAACCCTACCGGCGGGAAATGTAAACTAATCCAATGGCTTCGCCATTAACACCACAGAAGGATCTAAGCCTCCTCTTCCACCTCCCATAACCAGTTTCCTTCGAAACAGGCTGCATCCTCTCGAATATTCATCCAAGTGTCGCCGGAACCCTACTCCGGCGAACACCATGTCGGCTTCTGCCTTCGCCCTTAACACCCCAGAACCACCTAGCTTCCCCTTTCCACCCCTCTAAATCTTTTTCCTCAAACAAGTCTGGATCTCCTCGAATATTGATTCAAGTGTTGCCGGAACCCCACTCCGGCGAACACTACCATTTCAAATCATCCTTTAACCACCCTAAGCCTTGTTCTAAAGCTTTCAAACCTTAAAACCCACTGAGGAGTTTGAACTAAAGTCCAAAAGTTTGACAGAAGTTCAAGGTCCAAGAGAATAATATCTAAGGTTTTTTAAAATCTTGAAAAATCAAGAAAAAAATGAAGAAAGAAAAGAACAGAAGAAAGAAAGAAAAGTAAGAAAGAAAGAAAAGTCTAGAAAAAAATAAGAAAACAAGAAAAGCTAAGTTCCTGCTTCCTTTTTACTTCTGTTGTTTGCATGTCTATGATCTTCTTTGTGTTGTTTAATTCTTGATAAAAATGATATAGTATTTTTAGATTTTGATTTTTGTTCGAATAAGTATACTGTTAGACCTAGTTTTTAGGTTCTGATTGTTTAAAAACTTGATTAGTAATTAGGGTTTTCTTTTAATCGGATTCTTTATTTTTTGATTGGTTTCTGAATTTTTGTTAATTGATTACCTAGGTTTGATTTGGTTATAGCTGGATAAATTTTGATTAGTTCTGGTAATCCGTTAAGGTTTTCAATCCTGATTATTAGAGTAATTTTGTTTTAATAAAGGCATTTGGTTATAATTGGGGTTAAGGGCAGTACAGGTGAAGGGTAATTGAAATGGGGAATCAGGTTTAGTTCGGGGAATGACATTTGGTTTATTGTAATAATCCTAAGGGAATAGGGGTAGATTTGGGAATCCTATTTGGTTTAGTGGTAAATACTTAAGGGGTTAAGGGTATTTCAGGCAGAAATAAAGGGTAGTACAGTAAATGCCAATTAGAAGTAGGGGTAGAAGGGTAAAAGATAAGGAAAGGAACATTCTAGATTGGGAGAAAAGGGGTAATACTGCATTAATTAAGGGAAAGGGTCGATTAAATAAAAAACAACAAGGGTCTAATTGCAATTAAAAAAAGGGACTAAGGGACAATTTCAGATTTTGAAATTTCCTCCCTTTTCAAATCTATAAATAGGCTTCATGAGCCTTCATTTAACAAGGTTTTTTTTTTAGAAGTTTTAAGTCTTGGCAAATCTGAAATACTAAAACATTTCCCTTTCTATTTGCAATCTCAATTCGTGCATTTCTTCACATTAAAGTTTAAAAAAACCATAAAAAGTATCACTGTTTCATTGATCCTGTAAGCAATTTCAAGTCTGTGCTTCTTCTATTTGGCTTTGGTGATCGAATTACTATTGGATTGGTATTGTGTTGAGTCAAGTGTTGATTCGTGGTTTGGTTTAGCATTTGTGGGTTTTCTACTGGTTTATATTCATTTTGGTTTGGGTCTGGTTTGCTGGAGCTGTTCTAATCGATTTACGAGTTGTTGTTAATTGCTGATCCTTATTTTTGCCTAGATCTCATTGATTTTCTTTCATTTCCAGGTACAATCTCTATTGACTGAAGCTGTAAAATGTGAAATTGAAGAAGATGAAATGAAAGTTTAATTGTTGCTTCATATTCTACTGTTT
>MU735362.1:0-10907 GCA_026770625.1 Nicotiana glauca
GGGGGGGGGGGGGGGGTAGGGGCTATCTGACATTTTTATATCCCAAAACCTAGTTAGTTCCAGACCGTTGGATTGATGAGATCCAACGGTCATGATTAGAGGACAATGAAACGATGTCGTTTTGAGTAATCTGGGGCTGGACCGGGTGAGAAATAGGTTGGGCCTGAGTTTTGAACGGGCTTGGTTCGGGGATTTGTTTGGGCTAGGATTAAAATTGGCCATTGGCCCAATGCAGGCCGGCCTGCTTCTTTCTCCTTTGATTTATTTAATTCCTTTCCATTTATTTCATTTGTTTTTCTTTTTCTCTTTTCACTTTTTTTTTTAAAAAAAAATTTAAAACTAAATTAAACCTCACAATTAATTCAAACTACCTAGTTAAGCTACAATTAGTTTAATATCAATTTAAAAGAAATTAACAAACCTAGAACTAAAATTAAAATCAAATAAAACAAATCAAAGTTTCTTGATAATTGTTTTTATATTTTTGCAAATGCCTAATTACTAATTATTCTAAAAAGTGTAAAATTAAATCCTAAATGCTCATGCAATTTTTTGTACTTTTATGAATTATATCAATTAAAAATGCACACAAAAATGTAAAGAAACACAAAATCATGCAATTAATTCCCTAAAATTCAAATAACAAAAGAGAATCCTAATTTTAAGAATTCTATAGGAATAATTCAAGTGAGGCAAACATCGCGCGCTCACAGCAAGTAAACTGATCATGGGGATAAAGGGATTGTGTCACATAAGAGTCAGATTAGAGGGCAGGGATAGGGTATGGAGGAAATAAATAGTCACAAAATGCATGTAACACTTAGGATCTTAGTAGTTAGGACATAGATAATAGTTGTGATACGGGAAG
The DNA here is from genome assembly GCA_026770625.1 of Nicotiana glauca. Taxonomy (NCBI): domain Eukaryota; kingdom Viridiplantae; phylum Streptophyta; class Magnoliopsida; order Solanales; family Solanaceae; genus Nicotiana; species Nicotiana glauca. Next base: position 869 of record MU735362.1, read on the forward strand.
CAAGACATGTCTCGAACAAGATTAAACATGCTATGTAAAAGAAAAGTAAGCAGGAAAGAGTGCAGAATATAAATCATACATTGAATAGGACAGAGTCTAGACATGCCAAAGAAGTAAGCAGGAATGCAAATTGAATTCATAACTCATGAATTATTCTAGGAATGGAACATATAGGGTTTGGATTTCAAAACTTAACATAGAGACGTACCAGAAAAGGGTGCAGAATATAAAGCCAATAAAGTCCAATATATAGCCTTGGCTTTTAGCCGGCTAGATCAGTGAGGATCACAAATATCATAAGAGAAAGAGAACTTTTAGAGTGTAAGGAGTAGTAATTTGAACTATTGTTCGTGTCTCTGGTCTTAAAGTAAGAGGGGGGTTTATATAGTAATCAAAAGCTTGACAAATAAGGTAAGAAATTAATTAAGTAGCAAATCAGGGAAGTCACATGTAAATCAGCAAGTCCCCTTAATCAAAGGACAACTAGATCAACGGTAAAAGCATGCTAAGTATTTAAGGAAAAGAATCAAGTAAGGTTTAGTATAAAGTAGGTAATTAGGGGTAAATGAACAGAAGTTTTAATTAAGGAAACAAATCAGTAAGAATCGGCAAAATACAAACAAGGCAAGGAAAAAAAATTAAGGCAAACAATTCAATCAAATCAAGTAGAGAGATAAGAATCGAAGGTTTAAGGGAAAGTGTGCTAATCAAACCAAGAAACAAGGAATTCAGAATAATCAAAGAGAAAGTCATAAACGAGTCAGCATGTTTAGTATATAAAATGAGGCAGAACATGAATAGTCAGGATTTCACATAACTTTAACAAAACAAATAGTTAGAACTGTACTGATTCAAAGAGAAGATTACAGGCTTTAACACGAATAGTCAGGATGAACACAAGCATAAAAAATCAGTGAAAGGGTTGAACCAAGAAATTTAGTAGAAGCATATTAGGACAATAAAATTACGAGAAATCACAAGAACCCAAAGCAAGAACACGACCAGATGTACCAATACTCAGAAACCAAACAAAGAACCCCAAAAATTAGGGCTTTCAGTACAGGCAAGCCAAGGTTGTGGCACACTTACAAAAATTAATTAAAATATACGAGAAGAGAAGACTAAACACAAAAATCATCAAATAATTTGTAAAAAAGAAATTTCGAAAACCCTAGTTTTAAAAAAAGATGAAAATCAACTGAAATCATATGATTCTTGTAAAGAATATCAAGATTGCTGTAAAACTCACGTGAAACAAGTCCAAATCATCTCAGATATGTACAGATCTAAGAGGTTGAGAAAAAGAAATTCGGATTTCGAACAGAACAACACAGAGGTGAAGAAACATGCTTAGAAACCCATTTATCGTAGTTAATATAGGACGATCTTACTCGGAATCACACTAGAATGGCCTGAAACAGGTGAGAGACGAACCATAGACGCAAGTCGACTAGCCCTGGTCCCTTAATGCTGTGGAGATGGAAAGATTGATGTGAGAGAGGCCATTGGAGGCTTGGAGGTTATGAGAAATCACCGAAATGGCCATGGACGAGTGATGGTGAGGTTCGATTAGGGTTAGGTTTTGAGAGCATTGGAGAGGAAAGGAATTTTAGGGTGGTTGTTTTAATGAGAATGGTCGGGTTTGGGGAGTCGTTTAGTTTAATTTAGGAAAGGGATTTTGGTCCGTTGATCACAATGATTAAGGGCCAGGATTTAACAAGAGCTGGGCCGGTCAAGTGTCGAATTTGGGCTGGGTAGTTTTTAGGTTGAAATTGGGCTGGGTATTGGGTCAATTTTAGGGTGAATTGAATAGAAAATGGGGCCAGATTTTAAATAGCCAATTTTAACAACTAAATAATTTGTAAAAAATAATAAATGAGTACCAAAAAATATTTTTGTGTACTAAAATAATTTTAAATAGTTTAATATTTTAAAAAATATAAATGATTATTTTATGCATCAATACTGCAATTATGCATTAGTAGAGCTATTATTGCAAAGATGTGCAATTTAGCCTAAAAAATATAAATATAATTATAAAAAATGCACCAAAAATGCTTAAACACTATTTTGGAATAAATGAAGAATTTAGATGATTAAATCACCACAAAAAATAATTTGAAGGATAATTATTGAAAATTTTATAAATAAAAAGACAATAAATAAATCGATTTGGAGCTTTTAAAAAATTATAAAAAAAATTATAAAAATGCTTATGCATGCTTATAACTGCATATGTACTATTTTGAAAGTATATATATGTATTAAAAATATATAGGAAAAAATTGGGTATCAACAGCTGCCCTTCTTTACCCGGGAAAGATGAAAGAGTTTTCGAGTAAAGAAATGATTGCCAGTTTTGACCGGATGGGATGTTTTAAAAGATAGAGGCCGGACTCCAGTCTTGATTTGCCTACATATCCCTAGTTCTACAGTAATCGGGTCATATGTAGTTATAGATTCATTGGTGTTGACATGTGATTTTTGACCCTCCCCGAAATTTTACCCATTTTAGCATGTAAATATTTAGTTTAGCCCTAATGTTGTCATTTCAACTAATTTTTACTATTTTACTTTATTTATTACAAGAAAACGAAAAATTACAAAAATATAGGTTTATTAATATTTTGTAGTCATTTTTAATCTTAAAAAAAATATACAAAAAATAGTACCCTATCTTTATTTTTATAATCCTGAAAACACAAAAAAATAGTTTTATATTTTTATAGTTTAGTTCAATTAATTAAAATTAGTTTTATATTTTTATATTATAATTGTACATAATTTTAGAAAAAGGAATTAATTTTAGGTTGGTTTATTCCGCCTTTATGAATCTTGTAATCCATTTTTCTTTTTAGTCCTTGGCCCAATACCCTAGCCCATAGTTCCTAGTCTCATACCTCTAACTTAATCCCTACCCTATATAATACACCTTATATACACCCTAAAAAGGAACCAGCTAGAATTCCCATCGGAGCCTTTTGGAAACCTTGATCTCAAATCTTTGAGAAGCAAATTAGACTTAGACAAAAAAATCAGAGACCCCATCTTCTTCCATTTCCATCGAGATTACTCCCTAGAGCAGCGTCACAACCCAGGAGCTCGTTTTCCTTCGAGAACTCCCATCTCTCATTGAAGGGATCCAAAAAGAAAAAAGAACAACCATCTACTAACCAAAAATCCACTGCCATCGTGACTCACTTCCACACACACAGAGACGGAAAAACCAAATCATTTGAGGTCTATACCAACAAGACTAATCAGTAGCTACAGCTCCAAACGACCCAGCAATTGAGTTTTAACAGAGGTCATTTTCTGAGGTCGTCGTTTGAGGTTATATGGTCGATCGATTTTATTCCGGTCGAGATCTAATCTTGCACTCATGGTTGCTGTTGTAACCAATTTGCAGTGAAGCAATAAAGATCCGATTTTCTTAATCACTCTTATTGATACATTACATGTAATTGGTGTTTAATTTGAGTTTATTTTACACTCGTAGCCTAGAGTAACCTGCTGTACATTTGCTGGAATTATTCATATGTTTGTTGGAATTTTTTTTGTCGATGGATATCTTATTTGTTCTTTTGGAAGTCACATTTAATGTACAATCAACTGAATGTTGAAGTAATTGTACGTAAACGAAATTTTCATTATACTTTGCATATTCTGAAACTACAATATATATTATTAATTGTTGTTTTTCTATGTTTTAAAATGTTACAAATTGTCTTAGAAATTGTGCTCAAAATTGTAGTAGAATCCCAAAGTTGTCAAATGACAGTATTAAAGGACCAATATACTCCAGTACGAATAAAAATTTGGGGGCTTGGAATTTTTAGGAATTATCATAAATACAAACAGATCTTGATATATTTGTTTCTTTAGTATTGAATTGTGTTATTTAGATTTACTTATTTTAAGTATAAATTTTCATTGTTGTGCCAAAATTCAGATTGGTCCACTGTTTAGTTTCTATTATCGATCATTTGTTATGGTTCCGGAGTCGACGGTGAACGTATTGTATTTCGGGTTGTATTTCATGTGACCCGATTATAACAATCTCGAATAATAAAACTCTTTGAACTTAGAATCCGGAGCGTGCCGTTTAGCGAATTTCACGGCCCTCCGCAAAGATAATAACCCGTTAGTCATTTTAGGCGCGTTTTTAATAATCTTACCTTCTTAAATACGGGTGTGCATTTCATGCGACCCAAATCCAAATCCAAAAATATCGAATAAGAATGTGTCGAGGATCCGAGTATATTTCATGTGACGTGATCCAAAAATATATTTTTAAACGACGTTCACTTCCTTAAGAAATTTAACTAGAAACGGTAAATAATCTTAAAATTGCAATATAGGTTGGAGCATGTATAAAAATTAGATTTTTTAGCCATTTATAATAATTTAAGCGACCGTGCTAGAACCACGGGATCCGGGTTTGCCTAACACCTTCCCTCGGGTCAACAGAATTCCTTATTCAGAATTTCTGGTTCGCAGACTCCATTCAGGAAGTCGAAATTTCCTCGATTTGGGATTCAAGATTAAACCGGTGACTTGGGACACCAAAAGCCAATCCTATCCCAAGTGGCGACTCTAAAAATAAATAAATAATCTCATTTCGAATAATATCACTTTAAATGAAAAACTCCCTTATACATTTATCCTTCGGGGTAAGCGTGTAAAAAAGGAGGTGTGACAGCTCTGGCGACTCTACCGGGGACACAAACCCAGAATTCTGGTTCAGGGTTCAAGAATTCGAGATTAGTATAATTGTTATATTTGGCTTTATCTTATTTTTCTACATGTTAAATGATATAGGTGCTAAATGTTTTACCGCTTTGATATTTGTTGAAATGTATATATAAACTGTCGCGAATACCTTCCTCTCTCTGAGTCTTCTACATCATGGAGAAGGGTGCACTTCGTGTAGCTTCTCTTCTGTTTAGAATCTTTCCCAATTTAGAACGAGGTTTGGATAAGTTGCTAAGCCGGCGGAGCTTCTGTATCCTCGGTACGCAGCCTCCCTCGGCTCGAGTTGTCCGCTCGGGTAAGCCAGGTCTAGAACAATAAACTCATGGCTTAAACCTAGAATAACAAAGCCTCATGTCGGATCCCTAGTAGGAACGTTTGTTTGCATCATGTGCATTTGACTTAGAGGACTCAACACAGGGGTTGGGTCCGTCTAGGACAGGTGACCTGAAATGAAAAGATCATCCTGATGCATCCTACGTGCTACTAGTGCATTTATTTGTTCAGGATTGCATGTTGACTGACTTCTAGAATAGAGGAAGAAAATAAAAAAAATAAAAATAAAAAAAGAAAAAGAGTGAGAGGTAGGTATTTAGAATATTCTGAAACTTTGTTGAAATTCTGAAAACATGAAACAAGAAAAAGTCATTTCAAAATGAGCCAAAATTTTCAAGTGCCATGTTTCCCGTGTTCCATCAAAGCTGACCAAACTACGCGTATTTGATTCTCACCGAATGTGAGATACGTAGGCAAACCTCATCGGTTCCGACCCCAATTTTCAAAAATCCAAAAATATTTTTCTTTAGTTCCTTCTTTTAAAATCTTTCCTTAGAAAATTTAAAAAAAAGGTAAAAGTAGTTTTTAAACTCAAAAAAAATTAAAAATAGTTTCCTTCTTTCTAATGTCTTTCATACGGAAAAAGAAAATTCAAGAAAAATCAAAATCCAAAATACGGGTTTCCTTCATTTTGAAGTATTTAAGAAAACAAAAAAAATCAGAAACAAAAATCCAAAAATTTTCTTCTCTTGTCTAGAAGTTTTTCTTTTGTAAATGTCGATAAAAATCTTGAAAAAAAATTGAAGCCCAAAAAATATTTTGCTTTTTTTAGAGGTACTTTTGTAAATAAATAAAAGATCAAAAATTCAAGATATCGTCCTTTAAAAGTCCCTCTTTTGAGAATTAAGAGGTTACATCCAAAATCCAAAAATATTTTCTTTCTTCCTTAGAAAAAGAGAAAACAAATAAAAATTCAAACAAAAAAAAATATTTTCTTTTTACTTTTGAAATTTCCAAGGTTCAAATCAAAAGCAAAATAATTTTTAGAAGTCTTTCTTTCAAAATAAAATCAAAATCAAAATAAAAAATAAAAAAATAATAATAATAAATAAATTTCCTTTCTTCTTTTAAAGCATTTTTAGAAAATTAAAAAAAAAATCAAATCAAAAAATCAAAAATATTTTCTTTTGCCTTAAAGCTTAATGGTCTAAATTTTATACCAAAAAAAAAAGAGTTAGTTTACTCAATTTCCAAATTTGCCCGAACTACGCTGGTTTGATTCTCACCGGGTGTGAGATACGTAGGCAACCCTTATCGGGTCCAACCTCCCCTTTGCAAAAATAGCCCAAAAAAAAGTCAAAGTTTTAATTTTTTGTCAAAATAAATCGGCCCGAACTACGCTGGTTTGATTCTCACCGGATGTGAGATACGTAGGCAACCCTCATCGGGTCCAACTTCCCCTTTTCAAAAATAGCCCAAAAATACCAAAATTTTAATTTTTGTCGAAATAAGTCGGGTGATGCCATTCTTGTTTTAAAATAAGCCGAATGTCCCCAAAAGGGATGCCGGAAGGTTGTTTTTGCAAGAACAGTCACCCTGAGTTATTCTTAAATGGTATGCAGGCACAGCCTTAAAATCTCCCTACCAAAAGTGCTGTAAGGCCGTATCTGTAAAACCGAGTCTCTGTGCTTAAATAAATTTTTGACAAAATAGCCACTTTTTCCTTTTAGGTCAAAAATAAATTATTAAAATACTCCTTAGATGTCTTTCTTTCATAAATAAATAAAAACAAATTTTGAAAATTGAGTCCGAAAAATATTTTTGCTCAAAAATCCAAAACATTTTCATAAAAATCCCTCTTCCGAAAATTAAGAGGCAACTTTCAAAATCCAAAAAAATATATCTTTCTTTCGTGCTAGAAAAAGAGAAAATAAATGAAAACAAAAATATTTCTTTACTTCTAAAATTCCCAAAGTTCCAATAAAAAGAAAAAGAATTTTTAGAAGTCTTTCTTTTAAAAAAAATAAAAATCAAAATCAAAAATCAAAATCAAAATATTTCCCTTTAAGCATTTCTTTCAAAATTCCAAAAAAACAAAAAGAGTTAGCTTATTTACCTTATTTTTGCATTTATTTGCAAGAACTACGCTTGGTCCGATTCATGCGGGGCCATGATACGTAGGCAATCTACATAAGATTCGACCGTAACCCTAAGAAAAAAAAGGGAAAAAAAAAAAGAAGTACGAGGGAAGCGAATAAAAGGAAAAACAAAAGAGAAAAAGAAACACAAAGGGAGAAAATAAGGCATGGAGAGAAAAACCGTGGCAAAAGAAAAGGAAAAGCAGAAAATGAAAAAAAAACAGAGGGAAAAGAAAATGAGAGAAAAACAAAAAGTGAAAGAAAAGCGAGGAGAGCAAAAGAAAAGACGGGATGACGCATGCAACTGTAGCAAATATGTAGATATTCATTTAACTGTATAGGTGCATCACACTCCAATATGCGGTTACCTATATGTTATTTGTTTCAAACTAACCATTGTTCCTGCCATTTCCAGCCCAGCTTTTAAGAAACGGTGGTTGGTTTGTGGTAAGCTGGCATCACATCAATACTTCACCAGATCAAGAGGCAACATAGAAATGTCTACAGATATGACTCCTGCAATTCCCATATCCGAAGACAGCCCCATCTCGAGGGTCCCGGCCTCTGAGTCCCTTACAGCTGAAGAAAATCGGGTATTGAGCCTGCGACTCATGGAAATGTGGGATGTCTGGAACAATGGAAAAGAACCCCCAACAGCCATCAGACGGTGGTTACGTACAAGGGTAAAGAGATCTTGGGAGGGCTGCTAAAAACCCCCCATGTTGAGAAATATTCAAACGTAGAGGAAGTAAACAATGCCATCAGAAGGCATTTCCCGCCTAAGAAGCCAGTGATTGCTGAGGAAGCCGAAGTGTTCTTTCAAAAAATGAAAATGGCCGATTATGAGGTAGTACATTTGTATGAGACCTTTGTCACGCCTAAGTATAGTGAAGAGGAAGACGATGAGGTTTTCACAGCTGAAGAAAGTGAGGAATATGTGGAGCTATGAGACAAATGCTTTATGAGACCAACATGGTCCAGCCGGGAGAGGGCACTAGCACCGCTGAGGTGTTATACATGGGACCAAGCACCAAGCTCCAAAACTGGAAGGCTATGCCATTCCCGATCAGGAGGGAGTCCCGGTAGACTCGTCCTGCTACTTTTTCTGCATCACGAGTTATTCCAGGATGTAACTCGGATGTTTCCTGTAGTTTCTTGTCTTTAAATTTTCTCGAATGTGAGCCCTGTTATCTTCAAAATTCCAAGAAATAAAATCAATATTTCATCGTTCATTTTTCTTTATTCTTTCTGATTTTGCTATTTGTTCTCCTTCATTTCTTCTCTTTAGCTCTAATAATGCAGCTTTAAATAACATGACATGCTTGCGGACTTCATGCCTAAATCCCAAAACGCTGTCAGATTTCAAAATCATGAATCAAGAGTCGAAATGCAAAGAAGGTAACCTTGAGGAAATAAAACAAAGAATTGGAACAATTGAAGGAAAATTGGTCCGCGAGTTGGAAAGGTCCATACATTACAACAAAAGAGTGTACTCAGTGCACATCCGGGCAGTTGTACCAACAAAGAATGGCCTGTGCCTATAACAAGAAAGTGCGTCCTAGGTATTTTGAAGGGGGGAAACTCGTGCTCAAACGCATTCTCCCTCATCACCAGGAAGAAAAAGGAAAGTTTGTTCCTAATTGGAAAGGTCCATACATAATCCGAAAGATATTTCCAAGAGGAGCACTGTATCTGGGAGACATCGAAGGAAATGACCCTGAAACAGCAGTCAATGCAGATGCGGTCAAAAGGTATTATGTCTAGGCCTCCTAGTTTGATAGCTTTTGTGTAATTGAGATGACGAAGGCTTTCTTTCTCGCTACCCCAAACACTATCAATCCTTCGTAAACCTTTTGAGCCGGTTAACCTTATTTGGCTACCCTCTTTGGAACCCGAAAGTAAAAAAAAAAAAGAGAGAAGAAACAAAAAGAAAAGAAAATAAAAGAAAAACAAAACAAAAACAAAAACAAAAACAAAAACAAAAACAAAAACAAAAACAAAAACAAAACAAAAAAATTATTTGCCTGAACTACGTTTGACTTGATTCCGAAAGGATACGTAGGCAGCCTCTCCCTGAGGTTCAGTCACACCAAAACAAAATCTCAATTTTCCCAAAAACTGAAACTGGGGCAGATGATATAATGGTTCGGCCATGAATCCGCCGAAACAGTTCCAAAGTTGTAGTTCCGCCCAAAATCCTTTTTACCCAAAGACCTTGTCCAAGTCCTTCCGATCAATTGGCAAAATCAGGGAAGTGAAAAACATCATTGTGGGAATCTGATACAATTCAAAGTGAGAGAAATAAAATGAGAGAGTCTTATCGGTGACAACCTTCGGGCACCATAAGGCGATGGTAAGTAGAGAAAATGAAAATGAGAGAGTCCGTTTAGTGAAAACTCGCAAAAAGCACTATGGAGCGACGGTGAGGAGATAAATGAAAGAGGTCGATTGGCGAAAACCCTCAAAGGGCGCTGTCGGCCGAAAAGAAGACATCTCATCACTTGAAGAGTCCTGGCAAGGTTCCCTGGTTTTGAAATGCGGATTAATGGGCTCACAAGAAGCTGGAAAGTTTGTGTGGGTCGGGCGTCCAGTCCAAGAAGCATGTCATGTTCATTTAAAGCCAGCATGCACCCCAGATAAGTCCTTCTTTCCCCCCGAAAGGGACGCTTCTCTTTAAACTCATATGCTTGCCTTTTGCATACTTTTCTTTGAATCCCTTTCGGTTTAACTCCGATCCCATAACTATTACAAAGAAAGGTGGCAGGACTGGTTTCATAGGGCTCCGCCTGGCAAAAATCGGAGAAAATACCCAGCCTCAGTGGGTGCGTCAGTCCAATCCCGGTTGACCATGGTGGTTGAGGCTTTCGAAGCAA
>MU735362.1:19648-37038 GCA_026770625.1 Nicotiana glauca
AAAATTTGGGGGCTTGGAATTTTTAGGAATTATCATAAATACAAACAGATCTTGATATATTTGTTTCTTTAGTATTGAATTGTGTTATTTAGATTTACTTATTTTAAGTATAAATTTTCATTGTTGTGCCAAAATTCAGATTGGTCCACTGTTTAGCTTCTATTATCGATCATTTGTTATGGTTCCGGAGTCGACGGTGAACGTATTGTATTTCGGGTTGTATTTCATGTGACCCGATTATAACAATCTCGAATAATAAAACTCTTTGAACTTAGAATCCGGAGCGTGCCGCTTAGCGAATTTCACGGCCCTCCGCAAAGATAATAACCCGTTAGTCGTTTTAGGCGTGCTTTTAATAATCTTACCTTCTTAAATACGGGTGTGCATTTCATGCGACCCAAATCCAAATCCAAAAATGTCAAATAAGAATGTGTCGAGGATCCGGGTGCATTTCATGTGACGTGATCCGAAAATATATTTTTAAACGACGTTCACTTCCTTAAGAAATTTAACTAGAGACGGTAAATAATCTTAAAATTGCAATATAGGTTGGAGCATGTATAAAAATTAGATTTTTTAGCCATTTATAATAATTTAAGCGACGGTGCTAGAACCACGGGATCCGAGGGTGCCTAACACCTTCCCTCGGGTCAACAGAATTCCTTATTCAGAATTTCTGGTTCGCAGACTCCATTCGGGAAGTCAAAATTTCCTTGATTTGGGATTCAAGATTAAACCGGTGACTTGGGACCCCAAAAGCCAATCCTATCCCAAGTGGCGACTCTAAAAATAAATAAATAATCCCATTTCGAATAATATCACTTTAAATGGAAAAACTCCCTTATACATTTATCCTTCGGGGTAGGTGTATAAAAAAGGAGGTGTGACAATTAGCGGAATATACCAATGAAGTCATTGCAAGAACGGACACGAAATGCAAGATCGGTTATGATTTACAGTTAAGCTTGAGATAGTTTGAAGGAACTGGAGCAAGGTCACTCCTTCTAGGATAGCGGTTGCTTGCTGATCACCTGCAGATGAAAAGATGTTGCCGACATGTATTTGTGCGAAAATTTAAACATGATGCAGATTCCCTTTGGACCATGAAGGTTGTCTTTGGACGGTTAAGAATGACGTCCTCGGACCATGATGTCCTGGGACATGAATTGTTTAGCGAGGGATTCGCAGGCCATGAAATAGTGTTCTCGGGCTATGCAGATGGTGCCTCCGAACCATGATGCCTTTGAATAATGATATGCAAATTTGAGGGATCCTCAGGTCATGGCATGGTGTCTTCCGGCTATGAGGATGATGCCTTTAGACTATGACGCCTTTGGATAGATTAACGATATTTCAACGCATGATATGCAATAACATGATGCTAACAAGACAAGGCTTAGTCTTGTGAAGGGCAGAGCTTAGCCCGATTTGAAAAGCAAATAAATAGTACTAGAAATAGAGCAATATTTGTGCAAAGAGGGATAGTGCTTAGTCCCATGCAGATGGGAGGCAAGGATTAGTCTCATGCAAATGTAGAGGCAAGGATTAGCCTCATGCAGCTATGGGAGGCAAGGATTAGCCTCATGCAATTAGGGAGGCAAGGATTAGCCTCATGCAAATGGGGAGGCAAGGATTAGCCTCATGCAAAAGGGGAGGCAAGGATTAGCCTCATGCGAATGCGGAGGAAAGGATTAGCCTCATGCAACGATGGAGCCAAGGATTAGCCTCATGCTAATATGGAGGCAAGGATTAGCCTCATGCAACGATGGAGGCAGGGATTAGCCTCATGCCAGTTATGGAGGCAGGGATTAGCCTCGTGCAGATAGGAAGGCAAGGATTAGCCTCATGCAGATAGGGAGGCAGGGATTAGCCTCATGCAAGATATGGAGGTATGGATTAGCCTCGTGCAGATGGGGAGGAAAGGATTAGCCTCATGCAGATAGGGAGGTAGGGAATAGCCTCGTGCAGATGGGGAGGCAAGGATTAGCCTCATGCAGATAGGGATGAATGGATTAGCCTCATGCAATATATGGAGGCAGGGATTAGCCTCTTGCAGATGGGGAGGCAAGGATTAGCCTCATGCAAGATATGGAGGCAGGGATTATCCTCGTGCAGATGGGGAGGCAAGGACTAGCCTTAGGGAGGAAAGGATTAGCATCATGCAAGATATGAAGGCAGGGATTAGCCTCGTGCAGATGGGGGGCAAGGATTAGCCTTAGCGAGGCACGGATTAGCCTTAGGGAGGCAAGGATTAGCCTCATGCAAATGGGGAGGCAAGGATTAGCCTCATTTAGATATGCAGGACCGGGTTTAGTCCCATGCAAAGAGCGGGTAGCAAATAAGAGTAGTATATGTCTTAGCTAGAGATGTATTCGGTGTTTGATGGCCTATGATCTTGTTACGTATATATATATATATATATATATTTTTTTTTTTTTGCGAATGCTATTGCTACGTCAAATGTACCTGCGTTCAAAGAAAAATTATAAGTTTTGTGAGGGGGAAGGTTGATTCATGCTTCTATCTGCTGGCCTTGCTTTGCTCCGTTCTGGGGACCTTTTGAGTTTCCTGGGTAACTTGGCTGTTACGAAAATAATATTTTTCAAAAATATGCAATTATTGATAAAAAAAATAGAGTTACTTAGAAACGTATTGATATATCAGGTGACTTTTAGATGAACTAATGACTGCAACACATTTCAGAGACACTGTAACTTTCTTATGTAAGAATTTTGAGGGTACTCCTCAAAATTCCGCCTCGGTTTTTTAGATAATCCTCCAGCCGCTCCCGAGTAATGAGTATTTTGAGGATCCTTCTCAAAATTTTGCCCCAGTTTCTTAACCGATTCTTGATTGTCTGACATACGTTGGCGTTGGCTAGACTTGCTCCGAAATTTTGAAAGTCCTCCTCAAAATTCTGCCCCAGTTTCTGATCTTGGGGGGAAATGGAAATTTTATTATGATATGACCAAACCCACAAGGTTGCCTACATATCCCCTCTTAAAGGGTAATCAGGCCTAGCGTAGTTCAATTACATCAGATGAATAATTGTAAATAGTCTAAGCATAATATCTTTTGACTGCGTCTGAATTTATTGGTTTTGGCCAAATTTCTCCGTCCTTTTCTACAAATATGAATGCTCCTTCTGTCAGTACTCTGTGAACCATGTACGGACCTTGCCAGTTGGAAGAGAATTTGCCTTTGGCTTCCTCTTGATGTGGGAAGATCTTTTTTAGCACCAACGGACCTGGTGCAATTTTCCTTGGTTTGACCCTTTTATTGAAAGCTCTAGACATTCTGTTCTGATAAAGTTGGTCGTGACACACTGCGTTCATCCTCTTTCCATCGATAAGGGCCAATTATTCATAGCGGCTCCTTGCCCATTCTGCATTGCTGAGTTCAACTTCCTGTATGACTCTTAGAGAAGGAATCACTACCTCGACTGGGATGACAGCCTCGGTACGGTAAACCAGCATCTAGGGAGTTGCCCCGATTGATGTGTGGACTATAGTGTTGTATCCTAATCGAGCAAAACGTAAATTCTCATGCCATTGTTTGTGGTTTTCTACTATCTTCCTTAGTATCTTTTTGTTATTTTTGTTGGCGGCTTCTAGGGCTCTATTCATCTGAGGTCTACAGGCTATGGAATTCTTATGCTTGATTTTGAAGTTTCGCACATGGCTTTCAACAGATCACTATTGAGGTTGGCAGCATTATCCGTAACAATAGACTCAGGAACTCTGAATTGGCAAACAATACGGTCTTTGACAAAGTCTACGACTACTTTCTTGGTTACATCTTTGTAAGATGCAGCCTCTACCAATTTTGTGAAGTAATCAATGGCTATCAGAATAAAACTGTGTCCGTTTGAAGCAGTGTGCTCGATCGGACCAATGATATCCATTCCCCAGGCGGCGAATGGCCAAGGCGATCTTGTTGTATTGAGCTCGTTTGGTGGCACTTTTATCATATCGGCATGCACTTGACATTGGTAGCATTTGAGGACATACTGGACACAGTCGGTCTCCATGGTCATCCAAAAGTAACCGGCCCTGAGTATCTTCTTCGCCAAGACAAAACCATTCATATGCAGGCCACAGGTCCCGGCATGTATCTCCTCAAGTAGTTTAGAAGTTTCTTTTGCGTCGACACATCTTAGCAATCCTAAATTAGGAGTTCTTCTGTACAAATTTCCTCCATTGTGGAAGAAGTGATTGGACAATCTCCGAAGTATGCGTTTCTGAGTGTGGTTTGCATTCTCCGAATATTCTCCTTTCGCCAAGTACTCCTTGATGTCGTGGAACTAAGGTTTTCCATCTATTTCTTCCCCAACATGGGCATAATAGACCGGTTGATTATGGACTTTTACTGGGATGAGATCGATGAAATTCTTGTCCGAATGTTGTATCATAGATGACAAGGTGGCCAATGCATCGGCAAACTCATTCTGAATTCTGGGTACATGCCAAAAATCTATCTTGGTGAACCTCTTTCTCATTTCTTGCACATGGCGCAGATATGGCAATATCTTGGAATTCTTGGTGTCCCACTCTCCTTGTACCAGGTGCACAAGCAAATCTGAATCACCAATTACCAATAGCTCCTGAATATTCATGTCGAGTGCCATGTTGAGTCCTAGTATGCAAGCCTCATACTCCGCCATGTTGTTGGTGCAGGGAAATTTGAGTTTAGCAGATATCGGATAATGTTGACCTATTTCTGATACCAAAACTTCTCCAATACCCACTCTCTTGAAATTTGCAGCTCCATCAAAGAACATACTCCAACCGTCATATGCTTCAGTAATGTCCTCTCCTACGAATGACACCTCTTCATCAGGAAAATACGTTCTCAAGGGTTCTTATTCTCCTCCCACTGGATTATCAGCAAGATGATCTGCCAATGCTTGTCCCTTGACCACCTTTTGAGTTACGTAGACGATATTGAATTCACTCAACAGTATCTGCCATTTGGCCAACTTTCCGGTTGGCATGGGTTTCTGAAATATATACTTCAAAGGGTCCATCCTAGATATGAGGTATGTGGTATAAGCACAGAAGTAATGCCTCAACTTCTGGGCCATCCAGGTCAAAGCACAACAAGTACGTTCTAGCAGAGAGTACCGTGATTTGTAAGGTGTGAAATTTTTGCTCAAGTAGTATATGGCTTGCTTCTTCCTTCTAGTCTCGTCATGTTGTCCCAAAACGAATCTAAAGTCTCCATCCAACACAAATAGATAGAGTATCAAAGGTCGCCCTGGCTCTGGCGGGACCAGGACCGGTGGTGTGGACAGGTACTCCTTGATTTTGTCAAAAGCTTTCTGACAATCTTCGGTCCAGCTTGTCTCGACATCTTTCCTCAACATCTTGAAGATAGGTTCACATATGACTATGGGCTGTGCTATGAAACGACTGATATAATTAAGACACCCTAGGAAGCTCAACACGTCCTTTTTGCTCCTAGGCGGTGGTAACTCCTGAATAGCCTTAACTTTAGACGGATCTAGCTCAATCCCTCAACGGCTGACAATGAATCCCAATAACTTTCCTGCGGGAACCTCAAATGCACACTTGGCGAGGTTTAGTTTCAATTTGTACCTCCTTAGTCTGTTGAAGAATTTTCTCAAGTCTTCTATGTGGTATGCGGCCCTCTTGGATTTGATGATGACGTCGTCCACATATACCTCTATCTCCTTGTGTATCATATCACGGAAGATGGTTGTCATGGCTCTCATGTAGGTAGCCCCGGCATTCTTTAGACCAAATGGCATCATCTTGTAGCAGTATACCCCCTAAGGGGTAATAAAAGCTATTTTCTCTGCATCTTCTTTGTCATCCAGATATGGTTATAACCCACAAAGCAATCTACAAAAGATCGGAGTTCATGCTTGGCGTAATTATCGATCAAGATGTGTATATTTGGCAACAGAAAATCGTCCTTAGGACTTGCTCTATTTAAATCCCTGTAGTCAACACATACTCTAACTTTCCCATCTTTCTTCGGAACTGGCACAACATTGGCTAACCAAGTTGGGTACTCAACCACCCTGAGAACCTTGGCTTTGATCCACTTGATAACTTCCTCCTTGATTTTCAGGCTCATGTCTGGTTTGAACTTTTTAAGTTTCTGCTTTACCGGCGGACACATGGGATTGGTAGGTTACTTGTGAGCCACTATGAACGTTCTCAAACGTGTCATGTCATCATATGACCATGCAAAAATGTCCTCATACTCCCTTAAGAAGCGAATGTACTCTTCCTTTTCTGTTAGTGATAAATGAATGTTGATGCAGGTCTCCTTCACGGTCTCGACGTCCCCCAAGTTTACTAATTCGGTTTCGTCCAAATTGGACTTAGGCTTATTTTCAAAGTTTTCAACCTCCCTGACAACTTCCTCGGTTATCTCGTCTTCTTCATCCGAATCACTAACCTCATATTGCGTTGCCTCATTACATGTCACACTCACCGGTTCATCAAGAAAGGTAATAATGACGATATAGAAAGAAAAGTGTAGAAAATAGTAATGAATAATAAAGATCAAATGTATTTGACTAAAATTAAACAACATCCAGACAAATATGGCTCGATGAATCGAGCATTTATTTTGAAACAAAACAAGTCTTTAAAAACAAAGTTACTGAAAATTTTAAATGCCTACAGTGGCTGCAAAAAATAAAATCTACCAAGCTACCTAAGGACTCGATGGGCCTGGGATGGTGTGGCGGTCCAGTTCCTGAGAATAGCTCGCTTCTCCACAGCCTGAATAGTGAGGCCTTCTTCCTCCTCCTCCTCAATTATTGCACTGCAGTCCATGTCTTCATCTTCCAAGAATAGATTCTTCAACCCAGCTAATACTTCCTCTTCTGCAATTCCCCATATTGTATCAGCTTGGTGAAAGGCTTGATCCAAACATGTCATTGGTTGTTCAAGAGGGTAGTACGGTGCCCTATAACGGAGTCAGACCCAACCACACTCTCTTAGTATAAAGCGGAGCAGGACCGTTGGCCTGATCTCCGTGCCATGGAGGCGACCAATGATTATACTCTTTCCATGTGTATTGATATCCAAGCCCAAAGTTAGTACCATGACCCTTCAGTTGTATCGGTTTAGTGATACCTTGGAGATTCTTCCCAAGCCCTTTGTCGGTTTCATACCTAGACCATGCTAGTATGCTATCTATTTTACTGCTCCACCATTTATCCTTCTTGATGGCATTGACACTTTCAAAGTGATGATGAGTTTCCCCTCCTATCCTTCTTCTATTTTCTATAACTGGGATGATTTGACTGGTCTAAATGAGGTTGCTCCCTTCTCCGTGAATGATCACCTCCAGACGATTCCATTCGAACTTTAAGGCTCTATGTAGTGTGGATGCCACAGCACCAGCAGCATGGATCCACGATCAGCCTAACAGAAGATTGTATGAAGCCGGTATGTCGAGCACATGAAACTCGACGCCGAACCAAGTTGGCCCCATCTACAAATACAGGTTGATTTCCTCGATCGTGTCCCTTTGAGACCCATCAAAAGCTTTCACATTCATGCTTCTTGTCCGTATTTCATGAAAACCTTTATCCAATCTTTTCAGAGTGTCCAGCGGACAAATATTGAGGCTTGAATCTCCATCAACCAAGACCCCGACAATGAAGTAGTCTTCGTATCGCATCGTAATGTGTAGTGCCCTGTTGTGATTTAGACCCTTGGGTGGTAACTCATCCTCGTGGAAAGTGATCCTGTGACTTTCTAACACCTGTCCTACCATATTAGACATCTCTCCGCTGGTGATGTTATTGGGCACGTAGGTTTCGCTCAACACTTTTATCAAAGCGTTCTTATGTGTTTTTGAATTTTGTAACGGTGATAGGATGGATATATGAGCTGGGGTTTTGTTTAAATGATTGATGATATAATACTCCTTTGCTTGAACTTTCCTCCACAAGTAATCTGGTCCTGTTTTAATGACAGGCTGCTTGGTAGTGGCATCCTTACTTGGTCCTCCCAGGTGCTCAAGTGTATAGATTCTCTCGGTCCTGGACATTCCTTGTGCGACATCGGATTCCTCCATCTATGCCTTTCCTTTGCATCTAGCTTCGGCAACATAGTCCCAAGGTATCGCTTTTGAGTGGAAAGGAGGTGTGGTTGATACTGTCACTGTGAACGGTGTGACCACTTCTACCTCAAACGGAACAGGGGTGGCTGCGGGTGGAGCCACCTCTACCTCAAATGGAACTGATGTGGCTATCTCAACCTTGATTGGTGACTGAGTCTGTGCCATAATAGGGGTAAGTGTGACTGAGGGTTTGAAGTCATCAGCTTCCCGAATAAGCCCAATCGACCCCTCAAGGTCCCATTTTTGTTCGTCTCTATCACATGTATTCCACCACCTCTATGATCAGAGAGAGGGTTGTTGTGAACGCCTTCTTTGCCTGTATAACTTTGTTGTCAATCAACGTCTGGATCTTTTCTTTCAATGCTTGGCACTCGTTATCCGTGTTCCCCTTCATACGGAATGGTATGAACAAGTTTTATTAGGATTGACCCATTGGGATGGATTCTCTAGTGCCGTAGCGGGAACAGGTGTGACGTAACCTGCGGCTTTCAATCTTTCATATAGCTGGTCAATGAGTTCAGCGATGGCGGTGTATTTTTTGAGTGGCTTGCAATTGATATTGGGTCTTGGTCTTGGATAATTTTGGCAATTTGGAGGCGATTGGAAATGAGGTGGTTGGGAGTTGTAGGTATGATAGACAGTGGCTGGTTGGGAATATCTGGGAGATGATGGTTGATATGTAGGTGGTGGTGCTTGGTATGTTGATGGAGGTGCTTGATATGTGGGTGGAGGTGTTCGATAGGTAAGTTGAGATTTTGGGCCTTGTGCCACCATTACTGCCCCAATGTCTTTCTTATTTGATATCTCGCCTGATTACAATGATTTATTTGTGGCATGTAATGCCTCAAATTTGTTACTGTCCCGCTCTTAATGCCTTCCTCAATCCTTTCCCCAAGCTTGATGATATCGAAGAATTTATGGTATTCAATAACCATCAACCTTTCATAATATTGTGGTTCTTGTGCCCTGACGAAGAACTTGTTCATTTGTTCTTCGTCCAAAGATGGCCTGATCTTGGCCGCTTCCGACCTCCAGCGGGTAGCATACTCATGGAAAGTCTCAGTGGGTTTCTTTTTGAGATTCTGGATTAAAAAACATTGGGTGCCTTTTCTGTGTTGAACCTGAATCGGTCCATGAAATCTGATGCCATACCTACCTAATTGGACCATTTCTTGGGATCCTAGCTAATGTACCAGGACAAAGCGTCACCAGTAAGACTCCTCATAAAGAGTTTCATCTGGATCTTTTTGTCCTTTCTGAATCCGACATGCTTGTCGCAATATGTCCTTAGATGGACCTTAAGATCATCTGTGTCGTGGAACATCTCAAACTTAGGAGGTTTGTACCCCTTCGGCTATTTCACATCCGGTTTTATGCATAAGTCTTCATAGTTCAACCTTTCTATTCCTTTGCCTCCTTTGACATCCTTACCCAACTTGTCAATTTCTTGAGTTCTTTAGCCATGTTTTTAATGAGTTGGTCCTTCTCTGAGGATTCTAGTGCATAGGAAGTTGGTTGAGTAGAGTGAGTTATGGTCTCCACATATATGGGGTTGTTCTGATGAGTGCTAGGGACTTGGGTGTAGTGATGGTTGTTGGTCGAGTTTTGAGGGTCGGGGATAGGTTGTGGTGTATTTTGGGAAGTGTGGTAAGTGGCGGCTGGTGGGTACTAGATTGATTGGTGGTGGTGTTGCAGTGGAGTTGATGTTGGTAAGGGATTGAGATTTTATGGTGGGGTTGTGTATTGATGTGGTGTAGGAGGGTTTTGTGGATGTTTGTTTGGTGTGTTTTGGGGAGGTATTGGGTTCTTTGTGTTTTGCTGATTGATGTCGGGGACATTCAAGGTGAGTGATAAATTTTCCATGTTGCGAACCTGCTCTAGCTCTCCTTGTAGCTCCAGTATCTTTTATTCCAATCCTAGGACTAGATCATTTGGTGCCGGCGTACTCCGACCATCTGAAGTTTCTGCGTTCTCAACATTCTCCTTTCGAATATCACTTAAGTCATCCATTTTTGTTTTCCTTTTGCCTTTTGTATTGCTTGGAGGAGGAGGAGGTGGTGGAGGGCCTCGAGATATGATATAATACGCTGATGGTGCCACTATGAGTGAACCAACCTAAGGGGATGGGAATAATCAAAAATAAAGAAATATAAAAGGTAACAAATTAGTAAGGATTTTGAAATGTTGCAGTATTTAAACACGTATTGGGGAATGTAAATTTGCCTCCTAATTTGGGGGCCTCGTTGTGCCCGAGGTAGGCCTGGCGACAAATAAATCTGGAGAACTTAGATGCCAACAAATGCCTCACTTCATATAATAAAAATAGACGAATCCCAAAACGACACTAAGATTATAGGAAAAAGATAAGTCACTACTGTCACTTGGCCTTATTATATTTTAGGAAAGCAAGTAAATCTAGCCTATTTGGTCCTAGAAGGACCTTCCCCAGATTCGATCTTCCTGACTCCATCGTACAGGTCTCCCAGCTCGTGCAGAACCAGCAGTAAGTATGCTCTAGCCAGATGTCCTCCTTCAGCTGCTTTAGCGTTCTGGCAATCCTCAATCCTTTTTATGACCTTACTCTCCAGTTCCACTATTCCTCGCTCCAGATATTCCAACTTCCTATTGGAGGTGATCGCCATTTCGTTCCATTCCTCAATCAATATCACATTCCTCTCATGTATTTCCTGGTGCTCATTCTCATAGTCATGGACCCTCTTACGCAATCTGTTGTACTTGACTTGAGCTTCAACTTCTTCGTCTATGATTTTGTTCCCTCGACCGGCTCCTGGCATCACCATCCCATTTAGATTGTTTTCTAACCATGCCAGGTAGAGAGGTTCGCACCCTGCATGATACCTGTCGGGCTCAATGGTGTTCTTTTTCACAATGATTTTCTAGTGCCACATATGTTGGGCTTGGCAACTGTAAGGAACGTCGTTTGTCTTGAAAGTCTGCTCTGAAATGACTCATCTTGGAAACCCTTGGCACAACCTGTTTCATGCCTGCTTGCCTCATAACTCTGATAGGGACATAAGGGTATATCCCTCTCTCAACCCAATCAGCACCAGGTGTGGAGCGCCAGTGGATCTGATGATAAATTCATCTGTTGGGAACCATTCATACATCCATTTCACTTGCTCCTCAGTCAGATTGTCAAAAAATTCCACCCACTCTTTGGCACTCTCCGGCTGAGCAAACCTGTCCGGAATGTAGGTCATCCGCTTAGGGTTATGGAAGGTGATATGGTCATTCCAAGCCCTTCGTGGAAATTCTTAGCGATACTGGCCCTTTTGAAGATGTTCTAGTAACCATAACTGCAGCAACAGGTTACAACCCTCGAAATGCTAGACCTCTCTTTGACAGCGCTCTAGAGCCCTGTATATGTCGACTATGATCATGGGGACTATGGTGTATGTCTGTCCATTGATCTCTTCCATCAAAGTCTTGGTGACTATAGCCAACGTAGTGTGGATTATTTCCCTTTTCATTGGGAACACTATCAGTCCCGGGAAGCATACAATGAACACGAACACTCTGTGGTGGATATGGCCTAGAGAAATAACAGAAATCTCGTCATGGTAAGTACGGAAGGACTTGCTATGGACGTACCTCTCATACAGATGCTCGAAGGGTATGTAAGATTCCTTCAGGCATCTCAAGTCAGCATGTTTCTTCAACCTCATCATCTTTAAGAACCCTTTACCAGTACGGTTCTCCGGCACCAATAACCTGGGACTATCCCAAGTCAATCCCGCAAGCCCTCTAATTTCCTCTAGAAGTGGTGTCATTTCTATGTCGCCAAAACGAAACACAACTCTTTCACTATCCCGGAATAAAGTGGGAGCCTCGATCAACCTCTTGTTTGGCTCAATGTCTAGTAGAGAAGATAGATTGCCCAAGTACTTTCTTACGTGTTTCTTATCACTTGAGGAAAGGTCCTTCCACCAATCTAGTAGCAATGGTGAGATGTGGCTAACCATACCGAATCTGGGGACCTCGTGCCTCATTTTCTGCAAAACAAAAGGGTTAGTCCCTTATCCCCCACCAGACTCCACTATTTATACATTCATGATTAGCATATTTGCATTTAGTTCTCCAAATTAATGCACAGAATGTGGTTGTGTCCGTTTGGATTATGGAAATCCCGATGGACTTTTGGATAAGGCTT
Organism: Nicotiana glauca; assembly: GCA_026770625.1. Taxonomy (NCBI): domain Eukaryota; kingdom Viridiplantae; phylum Streptophyta; class Magnoliopsida; order Solanales; family Solanaceae; genus Nicotiana; species Nicotiana glauca. The sequence goes on from MU735362.1 coordinate 31,929, forward strand.
GTCTTAAGGATTATTATATGGACAACATATTAATCCGGCTAGGTTTGACCATGATGCATGCACAATTACGATCAGAGTAAGGTTATTATGGGGGTCTAGAGTGGTACCCTCAAGTGGACAACTTGAGGGGTAAAGGCATGGAACCGTCGACTACACTGTTGATCGACTAGTTTTATCGCAAATAAGCCTTTCCAAATTTAAGGGTAATAAATAGGAAGAGCGCAACCACTCATCAAGTGTTGCTATAAGATTTTGATACGCACAAGTGGAATATGATGTGGAGTATATGAAACAATAAATAGCATGTTTTCAAGTATTTGCACGTAAGAAAATAATAAATGCAGTATTTAAATAATTGAAAGACAGGTACAGAAAGAAAACAAAGAGACAAGTCAATTTCAGGAATAAAGGAATCATAAATGCTTTAAAAATAGACAATTATATTCAAATAAAAGGAAAGGGTACGGGATAAAGCATGTTGGGACTAATTCGCAAATATAAGTTCGTTATGGTAAGAGCCTAATAATATCCCCAGCAGAGTCGTCATGCTGTCGTGCCCCCTTTTGACCCTCTTCATGGGGAGAAGTCCGGGCTCCGACATTCCATAGGGGTAGTAACTCATTTCCTTTTGGTAATTTGGGTTTTGAAGAATCTCCACCTAACAGATTATGGTGCGTTAGGGCACCCAGAGCAATTAACTCTTAGACTAGTTTGCATTACCAAAGACTTAGGGTAATGGCTCGAAATAACCTTGAGGGGAAGGTGTTAGGCACCCCTCTCGGTCCACAACGGTTGGTCCCAGCCGAACTTATACTTATGAATTAGTCCTTTAAACAAATAAATAGTTTAAACACATACTTTCAAATAAAGACATGTTTTGGGCATTGTATGACTCAAATAAGGAGACAAAAAGGAAGGGATTTTGAACAAGTTGCATATATAGAAAAAAATTAAATTTTAAACATCGGTAATTGGGAAAGAGGGGTCCTAGGTTGGTTAGCCTACAGGATCACCCCACACAATGCCTGGTAATCACTCCTTGATGAGGGGATATATGTGACATTAGCACGTAGTCATCATATCCTTACTACCCATTTCCCTCCCCTTGGTCGTAGCCTAAAGCCCTCTAGAAAATTTGAAAATGTCCTATGCATGCACTACCCATCCCTTCCTCGTGGCCCTCGAGGTATTTAGGACCTCTATTTTGGAGCAGTTCTAGATCATCCTAGGTTACTTAAAGGAGAAAAGTCTAAGCGTCAACCAAAACAAATAGGACTACACATAGAGAGGGAACAAGTAATGGCTCACGTTTTTCCTCCACAAGCAGAACAAATAAATGCACTTCTCAGACAATTGTTTCAGGTACTTGATAAACTTAGAACATGACATCTAGGTGAGCAGGAATTATATAGCATGAATTAGGGCCAATCGTCAAAGACCTATTAGCTTGCCTACTGATTTTAACCTTGTGAATACGAACAGTTTTAAATAACAAAGCACAGTTTCATAGTTATAGATTTTAATCGTCCTATAGGCTTTCCTAAATGCATAACAGTGATGTCCTGTGATATCTATATTGATTAGTAAAACAGTGAACCATTTTTAAACGAACAACTTGAGATCCTATAGAGATGTTTTCTAGTGGCATTATTTTAAGCCAGTGTTTGAAAGACTCATTAAAGAGGTGACAGATTAATTAAACAAGTTCAGAATGAACAAAAAATGAATTAAACCAATTTATTCAACTAAACTTATTTTAAGTACTGTAGGCATGATTTCTATTAGAACTGATTTTAACTCTTATAGGCATGGCATCTAATTATTAAGAGCTGACTTAAATCCTTATAGGCATGATTTCTAAGGAAGCGAGTTTGAAAACATGTTGTAACAAAACATGAACTTCAATTACTTTACACTATATAGGCATGATATCTAGTTATAAGGCTATTTAGATCATATAGGCATGGTTTCTAATATTGTAAAGCAAACATAGCAAACACATTCGAATTAACACAATGATATTGGCATGGTATCTACCTAATTTACCCAACATGTACATAACTACCCACCCCTTTTTCACTAATCGTCCCAATATTGTTAACAATATTTATTACAAACCAAATGAATTAAAATACATAAATGAACAGGAATTAATCTATAGGGAGCTTGCAGTAGGCCCAAATGACTTCCAAGCCTCCAATAGCCTCAAATGCCAATGTTCCATAGACAGTATCATGTCTAGGTATGTCAGAGTTCCCTAAGGACCTCAAGGATCCCGGGCAGTGCTCACACCTTGACCTTTTCCCAAACAATAATGGGTTTAGGTGCAGTGTGGAAAGGCCAGCTCTGACATGCCAGAGTTTAGAGAGATATCAAGGGTCTCAAGGCAGTACACATGTCAGAGGGGCAGAACCTAGTATCCTAAGAGTAAAGTGAGAGTGCTTGACATAGTTTTGTTTTGAAAACAGTACAGAGATGATTTTAGAAGTAGAAAATTTTTTTCAGAAACAGGAAACAACTAGTGGTAAAAGATAGTTTGAGAAGAATACCAAAACAGTAGACAATCAATTGGTCATAAGAGACTCAAAATCAGAATAGAACACTTAACAAGCAAACTACTCATGGGGATAAAGGGATTGTGGCATATAAGAGTCACATTAGGGGGCGGGGATAGGGTATGGAGGAAACATATAGTCACAAACTGCATGTAACACTTAGGATCTTAGTAGTTAGGACATAGATAATAGTTGTAATACAGGAAGCAAGACATGTCTCGAACAAGATTAAACATGCTATGTAAAAAAAGTAAGCAGGAAAGAGTGCAGAAAATAAATCATACATTGAGTAGGACAGAGTCTAGACATGCTGAGCAAAGAAGTAAGAAGGAATGCAAATTGAATCCATAACTCATGGATTAGTGCGGGAATGAAACATAACGGGTTTGGATTTCAAAACTTAACATAGATACAAACCAGAAAAGGGTGCAGATTATAAATCCAATAAAGTTCCAATATCTTTCAGCCGTCTAGATTAGTGAGTATCACAAGTAGTAGAAGAGAAAGAGAACTTTTAGAGTGTAAGGAATAGTAATTTGAACTAATGTTCGAGTCTCTGTTCTTAAAGTAAGAGGGGGTTTATATAGTAATCAAAAGCTTGAAAAATAAGGTAAGAGATCAATTAAGTAGCAAATAAGGGAAGTCACATATAAATCAGCAAGTCTTTCCCTTAATCAAAGGACAATTAAATCAACAGTAAAAGCATGCTAAGTATTTAAGGAAAAGAATCAAGTTAAGGTTTGGTATAGAGTAGGTAATTAGGGGTAAATGAACAGAAGTTGTAATTAAGTAAACAAATCAGTAAGAATCGACAAAATACAAACAAGGCAAAACACAATCAATTCAATCAAATCGAGTAGAGAGGTAAGAATCGAAGGTTTAAGGGAAAGTGTTCTAACCAAACCAAGAAACAAGGAATTCAGAATAATCAAAGAGAAAGTCATGAACGAGTTAGCATGTTTAGCATATAAAATGAGGCAGAACATGAATAGTCGGGATTTCACATAACTTTAACAAACCAAATAGTTCAAACGGCACTAATTCAAAGAGAAAGTTACAGGTCTTAATACGAATAGTCAGTATGAACACAAGCATAAAAAATCAGTGAAAGAGTTGAACTAAGAAATTCAGTAGAAGCATATTAGGACAATAAAATTACAAGAAATCACAAGAACCAAAAGCAAGAACACGACCAGATGTACCAATACCCAGAAACCAAACGAAGAACCCCAAAAATTAGGGCTTTCAGTACAGGCAAGCCAAGGTTGTAGCAGACTTACAAAAATAAATTAAAATATACGAGAAGCAGAAGACTAAACACAAAAATCATCAAATAATTTGTAAAAAAGAAATTTCGGAAACCCTTGTTTTAGAAAAAGATGAAAATCAATTCAAAATCATATGATTCTTGTAAAGAATCTCAAGATTATTGTAAAACTCACGTGAAACAAGTCCAAATCATTTCAGATTTGTACAGATCTAAAAGGTTCAGAAAAATAAATTAGGGTTTCAAAGAGAACAACACAGAGGTGAAGAAACATGCTTAGAAACCGATAGATCGTAGTCAATATAGGACGATCTTACTCGGAATCACACTAGAATAGCCTGAAATAGGTGAGAGAGGAACCATAGATGCAAGTCAACTAGCCATGGTCCCTTAAGGGCCCTGGAGATGGCAAGATTGATGTGAGGAAGGCCACTGGAGTCTTGGGAGGTGATGAGAAGTCACCGGAGATGGCCATGGACGAGTGATGGCGAGGTCCGTTTAGGGTTAGGTTTTGAGAGCATTGGAGAGGAAAGGGATTTCACGGTGGCTGTTTGAGGGAGAATGGCCGGGTTTGGGGGGTCGTTTAGTTTAATTTAGGAAAGGGGATTCTGGTCCATTGATCACAATGATCAACGGCCAGGATTTAACAAGAGCTGGGCCGAGCGAGTGCTGGATTTGGGCTAGGTTGTTTTTAGGTTGAAATTGGGCTGGGTATTGAGTCAATTTTAGGGTCAGAATTGAATAAAAAATGAGGTCAGATTTTAAATAGCCAATTTTAACAACTAAATAATTTATAAAAAATGATAAATGAGTATCAAAAAATATTTTTGTGTACTAAAATAATTTAAAATAGTTTTTTAACATTTTAAAAAATATAAAAGATTATTTTATGCAGCAATATTGCAATTATGCATTAGTAGGGCTATTATTTCAAAGATGTGCAATTTAGCCTAAAAATGTAAATATAATTACAAAAAATGCACTAAAAATGTTTAAACACTATTTTGGCATAAATGAAGAATTTATATGACTAGATCACCACAAAAATTAATTTGAAGGATAATTATTGGAAATTTTATAAATAAAAAGAGAAGAAATAAATCGATTTGGAGATTTTTAAAAATTATAGAAAAATTATAAAAATGCTTATGCATGCTTATAACTGCATATGTACTATTTTGAAAGTATATATATGTATTAAAAATATATAGGGGAAATTGGGTATCAACAACTGTTCAACCCAAAAAGTCTGTACCACGAAGACTACCTCGGCACCATGAAATCCGGG
>MU735362.1:41873-67706 GCA_026770625.1 Nicotiana glauca
CTATAACCATTGCACAATTGTACCCACTCTCACACCTCTCGGTAGAGAGAGTGATCTTGCCCAATTAACTCTCTCGAGACCAATTGGGTAGGCCAATTTGATCAAGCAACTAGGGTTCAAGTAGGGTGATTACTCTCTCAAGATTTAACCCGTTAATTGGGACTATCATTTCTCATGAGTCCATCCCAATTCCTTGTTTGGTCAATTTTGGGGTCATAAACTCTCTTTCTTAAGAAGAGTCAAACCCACTAAACTTGAATCTATGTTTGCAACCACAAATTCAAAATTCAAACATAAAATCAACCCAAATAGCAAACACCATATATCATTCTAATCCTAGATGGAAACACCCATCAATTACCCACACTAGGGTTTAGCCACAACCCTAGCTAATGGGTTTATCTACACATAATTAAAGAAGAAACAGAAGAAATAGATGAGGAACTAAACATATTAATTAATTACTAAAAAGCATCTACAAATATCTATCGTTAATAAAGAGCAAAAGTGCCAAAAATGGCTACAATCTCGTTCCCAGGTGCACAGCTGCATTTCAGAATATAAAACTTGACCTAAAAATGGTAAAATGTTCTATTTATACTAGGCTGGAAAAACTAGATAAAAATACCCCTGCGGGGTCAGCGCGGATCACGCAAAAAGGACCGCGGCCGCATTGGCTCTTGGACTTATGATTTAAGCTTCTCTGAAGTTGAGGACCGCGGACCGTGAGAGAGTGCACCGCACCGCGGCCACGATGGGAGTTGGCACGGCCGCACATAAAGGAGCACGGAGTGCATTACTTGTAATTGCTAAAACCTCAGCTCTCTGAATCTCGTTCTCACGGACCATGTAAAAGAGAAGCGCGGCCGCGTGGCTTTAATCCCCAAAATTTCTATTCTCTGAACCTCATGTCTGCAGACCGCGTAAAAGGGTAGCGCAGCCGCGAAGTCTGACCGCGGACCGTGTGATTAGTACCGCGCCCGCGTTATCGCTGCTTGAAAATGCCAAGTCTCTAAATCTCCTAGTGTGGCCGCATTCACTCTTGCGCGGTTCGCATTAGGCCCTCTTTTCCTCATTTCACTTAGTATTTGACACTTAAGCAGGTTTCACTCTGTTTTGAGCCGATCTTTGACATTTGTCACTTTTTCACTTAAACCTGCAATCAAGCACATCTTGTGAGCATTTTAAGACTATTTTGTAGCAATTTGTAACCAAATCATAAGCAAGTAGGGATATAAAACATGGTAAAATCCCGACTTATCAAATCCCCCAAACTTAAACCTTTGCTTGTCCTCAAGCAAACAAAATAAGACCCGCCGCTTAAAGGACAATCCAAGTAATTCCAGCTTACCCTAAAGTAACCTCAACAAGCATCAATTGGGACTAACAATTGATCTCAATACGAATGCATCATTAACACATTTAAACTTTGAAAAAGCATGGATCAAGTGTGACACAAGAGCATCAAGAGTTGACACATTTCATCAAAGAACTTCTCTCAATTACTTTGGTCATTGTGGAACCCAAACTCACACATACTCAACTCTCCCTAAGCGAACCTCACATTTTTTAGTATTGACACACAAACTGAGGTTGATGGAATTTCACTCATCTCTCTCAAGAAGAAGGTCACAAGTCCGGCTCTGGGTACCATATGCTTGCCCCTTATGTAAGTATCCACTAATGTAGGTTCCCTTCAACTCAAGATCCTATAGGGCTTTAGTGGAGTCAAATGTGAAGGATTTTGGGTAAGGGTAGGACATGTTTTTATTCAAGTATGTTCAATCTTCCCTTAAGCACTTCTTTTGATTCATTTTGGCACAACTCTCTTGACTCTTTTGAGTATTTCACTTCTTTACAAAGGGTTAGAGAGACACATTGTCACTCTTTCTTATGCAATTCAAAACATTTCTCCTTTTTCTACTTTTTCCACACCTTTTTCACCTTTGTTTTCCTTGAATCCCTTTTTATTCTTGTTCACATTGGACTTTCTTTTTGTCTTTTTCTTTTCTTGATTTTTCATTGCCTTCCTTTTTCTTTTGCTTTTGTACCTTTCTACCACTTTGTTTCCTTTCTTGTCTCTCCCCCCAAACTTAGACATTTGGCATTACTCAAGGGAAGATTTGGGTGCCAAGAGAGGGTATCATTTAGAACGGGTATAGGCTCGTAGCATTGGTTCTTGAAAGAAAAAGGTTCAAGGCTCAAAAGGGTTAACTAGGGGTCATTTCATTGGTAGGCTATGGAATTGTTCAACTTAACATTCGGATCAAGGAGAGCCTATAATCACTTCTCAAGTCAAATTTCACCTAGGATTTCACCTCAACAAACATTCAGGGCAAGTTCTAGACCATTGGCTCGGGACTTGGACTCACAATTCGATTTATCACCACACACGCTAGGGGATTGCTAAAGACATCGAGTCGAGGGCCCACAATGACCTTAGTTACAATTCAAGCACACAATGGTCCGAAAATACCACATGATTATTGTTTGGTCAACGCAAGAGTCTCAAAGCCATGACTTTTACCATCCTAAATACAAAATTATGTCTTTGACCATGGAATCAAAGGCAAATGTTCTAGGCCCAAGTGAAGCTTTGCTTGAGGTAACCTTAACTACAACTATCAAAAACAAAAGAAAAATCAAAGAAACAGACTCAAACCCTTAAGAAGTTTTTCACTCCATCCATCATCGGGAAGAGCCACCAGTTTCACACAATACTCCACCCTTAGAAAGAACCGTGGCCTTAAGAAAACCAAGGGCTTATTGGAAGCGTCAAAAACAAAAAAAGAGGCTACGAGCCTAACTATAAAGCTAAAAACAAAAAAAATTGCGAAAATAGAAAATAGAATGAATATATACAATAGGGGAGTAGAATATACAACGGGGGATGAATATGTACAGAAATGTAACTTTATATACAGACCAAAAGAGAGAATAGAAAGTAGAAGAAAAGTGGCTAAAGTGTAAAGTTATATACAACCCAAAATAGAAAATCAAAGTAAAGCATAAACTAACAATCTGTATATACAGTCATCCATGGATAATCAAAAAGTAGGGTGCAACCCCACGAATAAAAGTTGGGATTGTCCCCAATTCCAACTAAACAGATAAGCATCAAAATCAAAGTAAAGGATATAGAGGCTCCTTAGGCCTGGTCAGTCTGCATGGGATCCTCAGTGGTCCCCAAGTCCTCCATATGTGCGGTAGCCTCAGACTGGCTCTCGGCCTCCTGCTGCTCAACTGCTGGGACTGGGGCCTGCTCCTGGATCGACTGGATGTTAGGTGCCGCATGTGGCAAACTGGAGGAGGCCTCCTGTGGGACTGCCACCTTAATAACTGCATCAGCTGTACTGGGGAGCTTCCTCTTCTTCCTAGGCTGCCTGGGTTCCTACTCATGCTGTGACTCTGCTACTGGTGCTGCTGGATCTAGGGCTAGGTCCCCGAATAGCAAGTTTAGAGGCATCTGATCTGCCAATAGCTTGTCCACATCTGTCCTGAGCTGCTTCACAGACTCCTTAGAAGCACGTGATCTCCTAATCTTCTTGTGCTCCTTGGCAAGCTCCTTCAGAGCCTTGCCATGTGACTCCACAGCTATAGTCAAAGTAGTTTGTGTCTCCATAATCTTTTCCTGTTTCTCCAGGAGCTTCTTCAAAGTGTCCTCAATGGACTGAGGAATCTGAGCTGGCTGAGGTGCTGATTGGGTCTAAATAGTGGAAGATAATGTGGACAACTTGGATGTCGCAGCTGACATCCAGTTGTTCAAGCTAGCCAATGCCTGGCTCAACTGATGAGCAGTGAAGGGATGAGTCTTGGAATATGGCACTCCTAGGCTTGCTGAAGAACTGGGACCAGCAGCAGAGGAAGGTCCTGGAGGCAAATCAACTCCTGTAGTGGCAGCTGGCTCGGTGGAAGGCTCTACCACAATTGGCTCCTCAGACTGACCTGTTGGGGCAGAAGCAGGTGGCTGGTAGTTCTTGGATTTAGGGTTGTCCGGGCCCTGCATACTGTACCAAGAATAGGGAGCCACAGGCTTGGTCTTGACATCATACCTTTTCTTCTCCACCTCTAGATCCCTGAAATACATAGAAAGGGTGCTGGGAAAAGGGTAGTTCCAGTCATGCTCTTGGCCCACAACAGAAATCACCCTGGACATCACATTGCCCACATTAATAGGTTACCCGACCATAATGGATGCCACAAGAATAGCTCGGGTAAGTGGAATAGTCTGATCGTGGGTAGAAGGGTCAAGCCGACTGCACACAAATATCAACCACCCTCGAGCCTTAAAGTTGAAAGTCTTTCGAAATATCTTCCTCCCTACTTGCAACCACTCTGGGATAGTACCTGGGATTGCCAAGTACTGGTCCAACCAAGGACTGACTTCCTCACCCATCCCTAACTTAGCCAAATAAAGTGACTCGTCTTCATCCCGGAACCCCAAATACTCATTTAAAGATGTTCCATCAAACAGCACTGTTTTATCTCTAACTTTGGTCACCTTGGTATCCTTGACAATGTGAGCTACATTAGAGTAGAATTCCCTGACCATGTACTCATTAGCATTGATGCACTTCTCCATAAAGAACTCCCAGCCCTTTCTAGTTCGGAACTCCCTCTACACGTTCGGGTTATGGGGAAAAAGGTCAGTGTCAATAAAACTCCTCCCCGGTATCAACTTCCTCACCGGCCACCACTCCCTAAACTTGTGGTAAGCCACTTGGCTCACAAATCTATCCTTCCACTCTTTGGCTTTCCTAGTCCGTGAAACTCCCCCAATCTGAGGCTCACCTCCTCATCTCTGCCTGCACTCTCCCCAGATAATGAAGCTATGGGGAAGGTGGAGTATTTACCACTACCGGCTGCGGACTCGTCAGAAGAATCCGAGACTACATTCACTGGTCTTTTGGATGTGGGTGATGGTGGAGGGGTATCAACTACATGGAGGAGTTCGGTTATGTAAGTTGGGACTGAATCTGAGGAGATGCCTTTGGAGGGCACATACTCACTCCCCAACGAATGAGAAGCAGCCTTATCAGCAGCTTTTATCAATTTCCGGGTCTTTTTTATGTTCTCTCGAGCCTGGGGAGTGAGTTTTGCTATTCTCTTGCCTTTACCCCCTCGGGAGAAACCACCTCTCCCGGGTTGTTGTGATTGATTACCACCCCTTTTTTTAATCATTATCTGCAAAGCAAACACATCTAGCATTGTCAGTTTAAGCATGGGCAGTGAACCAGTTATTGAAATCAATTGCACAATATCAGGTGAAAATGTTGCAGACACCACTGTAGAATAGGGTATCGCGGACCGCACTATCAGGATTGCGACCGCATTAGAGGCACCGCGTACTGCGCTATGGCGACCGCGAGCCGCACTGAACAAGGCCAGGAAAAATAGCTCTCTAATCTCCTACCGCAGTCCGCGTAAAATTGGGATGCGACCGCGATGGGCCAGCGCGGCCTGCGTGAAATGCAATGCGGCTGTGCTGGAAGCAAGTTAATTTTCAATCACTTTGGGCACCGCGGACCACACTATCAGGAGCGCGGCCGCGTTGGAGGCACTGCGGACCGCGCTGAGCCAATTTCAGGGACTAAGCTAGGGTTTCATGTTTTCTTCCATTTTTGTTCAAATTTTTACCCCTACTTGTCCCTACTCAGTTACCCAATCTTTAATTACTTTAAACACACAAATAACTAATATGAAATCTACCCTAGACTAACAATTCAAAGAAACATAGGAAGAAAAAGAGAAGTTACACTACTGGGCAACAAATAAGATGAAAACTAAGAAATTAATTAATCATGAGTGCATGAGATGTTACCAAATTGATGAAGAATGAGTGCAGTTAATCCAATCAAGCAAAAAGAACGGGCTCAGAAAATGATAAACAGTAGAAATAGGGTTCTGGGTTTTCAAAGTGCGAAAAGGATAAAATGAGACCCTTGATCTCTTTTTATAGACACCTAGTGGGACCCGTACTCACCTACCAGCACGGTCGCACAAAAGCGACCGCGGACCGCACTGGGTTTGTTCATGTAGCCTTGCAGTAAGCAACCCACGCGGACCACACAAACAGGAATACAGCCGCGGTGGAAAACTTCAGAGAGCACTATAATTTTGAGTTGCCAGCACGGACCGCGCAAAAATGCACCGCAGCCGCACTGGCAAACTTCAGAGACTGCAATTTTTTCCTTTTGTTTTGCAATGCTTCAACATAATCCCTGCAACATCTCACAAACAATTAGCTCAAAAATCCTAAGCTACAAAGAAAATCAAAAAGAAAGAAAAAGACATGGGTTGCCTCCCAAGAAGTGCCTGATTTAACGTCGCGGCACGACGCATGTTACCATCACATCACTTCAAATGAATAAGTGACACCACGTGGCTATCATCAAACTTCCCCAAATAATGCTTGACACGATGCCTACTGACCCAGAAAACCTCAGTATTCTTGTTCTTGAGATCAAGAGCACCAAAAGGAGTCACACATACAACTTCAAATGGCCCACTCCACTTTGACTTAAGCTTTCCCGGAAATAACCTCAACCGGGAGTTGAAAAGAAAACCCATATCACCAACCTTGAATTCCTTTCCCAGAGCATATTTGTCGTGAAGATGCTTCATCTTGTCCTTATACAAGGACGAGCTGGAGTAGGCATGAAATCTAAACTCATCAAGCTCATTTAGCTGCTAAACACGGAGATTCGCCGCAACATCCCATTCCAAGTTCAATTTCCTCAAGGCCCACACAGCCTTGTGCTCAAATTCCACCGAAAGATGGAAAGCTTTACCAAACACCAACCAGTACAGAGACATACCAATTGGGGTCTTGTAAGCCATCCGATAGGCCCAAATAGCATAATTTCTTCGACCAATTGGTCCTATTAGCATTCACCGTCTTGGACAAGATACTCTTTATTTCTCGGTTGGAGACTTCCACTTGACCACTAGCTTGAGGATGCTAGGGGTGGTCACTTTGTCATTTACTCCATACTTAGCAAGCAATGAGTCGAAAGCCTTGCTGCAAAAGTGAGACCCATCATCACTAATGATAGCAAGAGGGGTGCCAAACCTTGTGAAGATACTCTTTTTCAAGAATGCCACAACACTCCGGGCTTCATTGTTAGGTAAAGCCATGGCTTCAACCCACTTTGAGACATATTCCACCGCCATGAGAATATAAGTGTTCCAACAAGAGCTCACGAAAGGACCCATGAAATCGATGCCCCAAACATCAAAAATATCACCTCGAGAATCGTATTGAGTGGCATCCCATCCCTTTTTGAAATTCCGCCGGCTCTTTGGCATGCATCACATCTCTTTACCAAATCACTAGCATCCTTAAACAAAGTCGGCCAATAAAAACCTTGCTCAAGACCTTTGAAGCCGTCCTCACCCCTCCATGATGGCCACCATAGGGGGAGGAGTGACAAGCCTCCAATATGCTCAATTGTTCACCTTCCGGGACACATATTCTAATCACACCATCCATGCAAATTTTAAACAAGTACGGATCATCCCAATAAAAATCCAAACTATCCCATTTGAGTTTCTTCTTTTGGTTGGAAGAGAGCTCACACGGGACAATTTCGGTCATAATAAAGTTGGCGATGTCCGCGAACCATGGAATGTCACACCTAGAAATGGAAAGAAGTTGCTCGTTGGGGAATGCATCATTTATTTCAAGGCCGTCAATGACCTCCTTTCTTCCTCCAACTGGGACAAATGGTCCGCAACTTGATTCTCACTTCCCTTCCGGTACACTATTTCTAAGTCGAATTCTTGAAGAAGTAGCCACCCATCTCATCAATCTCGCCTTTGAATCCTTCTTGGACATCAAATACCTAAGGGTGGCATGGTCCGTGTGCACAATCACCTTGGCCCCCATAAGATAAGGCCGAAATTTTTCCATGGCAAATACAATTGCCAACAATTCCTTCTCCGTCATCGTGTAATTCTGTTGAGCTTTATTCATAATCTTGCTTGCATAGTACATGGGATGGAACATTTTACTAATTCGTTGACCTAACACCACCCCTACCGCAACGTCACTTGCATCACACATTAGTTCAAAGTGCAAACTCCAATTAGGTGCGGTGATGATAGGAGTTGAGGTCAACTTGTACTTTAAAAGTTCAAAGGCCTCCATGTATTTTTCATCAAAAACAAACTTGGCATCTTTCTCTAGCAACTTGCAAAGTGGATTCACAACCTTCGAGAAATCTTTGATGAACCGCCGGTAGAACCCGGCATGCCTAAGAAAACTCCTCACCGCTTTGACAGAAGTAGGGGGAGGAGGCCTCGAAATGACCTCAATCTTGGCCTTATCAACTTCAATTCCTTGCTTCGAGATCTTGTGACCCAACACTATACCTTCTTCTACCATAAAATGGCATTTTTCCCAATTGAGAACGAGGTTAGTTTCTTCACATCAAGCCAAGACTCTATCCAATTTTACCAAACATTCTTCAAATGAGTCACCAACCATACTAAAGTCATCCATAAAGACCTCCAATATGTCTTCCACCATGTCGGTGAAAATAGCCATCATGCAACGTTAGAAAGTCGCCGGAGCATTGCACAACCCGAATGGCATTCGGGAGAAAGCAAATGTACCCTAGGGGTATGTAAAAGTGGTCTTCTCTTGGTCCTCCGGGGCAATTAAGATTTGATTGTAGCCCGAGCACCCATCCAAAAAGCAATAAAAAGCTCGCCCCGAAAGACGATCAAGCATTTAATCGAGGAATGGTAAGGGGAAATGATCCTTTCGGTCACCATGTTGAGTTTTCGGTAGTCCATACAAACTCTCCACCCGGTAATGGTCCGAGTGGGAATAAGCTCATTGTCGTCATTTGTCACTACCGTCATCCCACCTTTCTTTGGCACACATTGGACTGGAGAGGTCCATGAGCTATCGGAGATTGGATAAACCACACCAGCGTCAAGCCACTTGATAACCTCTTTCTTTACCACTTCTTGCATCGCCTCATTTAGTCTACTTTGATGTTCAAGTGAAGGCCTTGCATCCTCCTCCAAGATGATTTTATACATGCAAAATGCGGGGCTTATCCCCTGAATGTCCACCAGAGTCCATCCTATTGCACAGGGTTGCTCCCTCGGCAAACTGGGATAAAGTTGAGCCAAAAGATCTCGATTCAAGATAAATTCATGAGGAAGTGGTAGCTCTTTAGGATCTGCTCTAGCGTTTAGAAATTGGTTAATCGGTAAAGATAGATGTACTTGATGCCCCGCCCAAGAGAGAGACCCAAGTCCTAGTAGCCCTGCCAAATGGTGATTTTGGTAGTGAAAGAAAGCCCATACCTAACTCGCTATGCTTGGCGCGGTCCCGTGCTATGCTATTTGATTGAGATTCGAAATACCCTTCCTCGCCGCCACCTTCCTTCAGCTTTTTCGCTTTTGAAGCACCTCAAAAGTTGCCTCAACCTGCAAGTTAGTAAGGCAAGAAGAAAGAATAAATGGAAGAGTTGAATTAGAGCCCAAAAATTTATACCTGAGGTGTGGAGTAAGTGGCTTCAACTCCAACACCGGTGGCTCCTCAATCGATGGCTTGGTTGGTGGAGTTTTGCGGTTTTCAAGATCCAAAGATAACTTTGTAGGCTCATATGAATATGAACCCATACCATGCAATGCATTCACGCACTCCACTCGACTAGCATCACCATTGACATCCATGTTAAGAAGCACGGCCTCAAGAGGATCTTTGACATTTATCATGGAACTTGTGTCATCCACTATCACAGCTGTGACAATGTCCACAAATGAACACACCTCCGTGCTATTGGGTTGCCTCATTGATTTGCACACGTGGAATACCACCTTCTCATCTCCCACTCGGAATGTCGACTCACCCACTTCAACATCAACCAATGACTTTCCCGTAGCTAGGAAAGGTCTTCCAAGAATAATCGGCACTTCAAAGTCCACCTCACAATCCAATATGACAAAGTCGGCCGGCAATATGAATTTAGCAACACGAACAAGAACATCATCAATTATGCCCAAGGGTTGCTTCATCGATTGATCCGCCATTTGAAGTCTCATAGAGGTTGGCCTAGGTTGCCCGATTCCCAAGGTCTTGAAGACTGAATACAGCATCAAGTTAATGCTAGCCCCCAAGTCACAAAGGGCTTTGGCAAAATCCGCACTACCGATAGTGCAAGGGATAGTAAAAGCTCCAGGGTATTCAAGTTTCGGGGCCATAGAGTGCACTATAGAACTCACTTGATGCGTTATTTTAATTGTTTCACACTCCATAGACTTCTTCTTAGTTACCAAATCCTTCATAAACTTTGCGTACCCCGGCATTTGTTCAAGTGCCTCCACCAACTGCACATTGATAGTAAGACTCTTCATCATTTCAATGAACTTTTTGAATTGATTGTCACCTTTTTGCTTTGCTAACCGTTGAGGGTAAGGTGGAGGTGGCCTAGGCAAGGGTGCCTTGGCCTTTTGTACAACCGGCTCGGGCATGTCCCTAGACGGGTTCACGGTATTTTGAGTCTCTACCCCGACCTCATCATCAATATCAATCCGCACATCATTGGTCACATTTGGTTCAACCACATCATCAACATCCAAAGGCATATTATCATCATGCAACTCAACTTCGTCATTCATAACTTGATTTTCATTCGAGGCATGCACATCACCGCCTCTTTCGCTTCTTGTTGTAACCGCCATCATATGATTGTTACCTCCCTTTGGGTTCACTACCGTATCACTTGGTAGAGCACCATTAGGTCAAGTATTCAATGATTGAGAGATTTGGCCAAGTTGCACCTCCAAATTTTGAATAGAGGTGTTATGAGAAGCCAATTGAGCATCGGAGTCTTGGTTCTTCTTCATCATTTGTTCGAACATAATTTTTATTCTTGTCATATCACTACCCGAAGAACTAGACCCTTGATATTAAAAGGGAGGTGAATTGTTTGGTTGTTGGTACATGGGGGGCCTTTGAAAGCCTTGCCCCCGGTTGCCTTGATTTCCGCTATTATTCCACCCTCTTTGATTGTTGTTTTTGTTGCTCCAATTATTATTGTTCCCATTCCAATTACCTTGATTGTTACCTTGGTTACCCCAATTGTTGTTTTGATTGTTGTTGTTCCAATTGCCATCACCTTGTTGTTGGTTGTTATTGTTCCAATTACCGCCGCCTTGTTGATTGCCCCAATTTCCTTGGGGGCGCCATTGTTGATTCCCTTGATTTCCTCTATTCCCTTGGTAGTTATTGACATATTGACATTCTTCGCTTTGCTCATCATAGCACTCATTCGAATAACCACCACCATCATTGTTGTTGTCAAATTTCTCACAATTACCTTGAGGTTGATGTTGCCCTCTTTTCCTCCTTTTCAACATAGAAACACCTTCCATTGCATTGACTTGGCGCGGGTTTTGGACTTGTTGCAATTGCACCTTCGCCAATTGATTCATAGTTATTGTAAGCTTGTCAATAGCTTAGCCATGGTCGTGTAATTCCTTGTGCAAATGGATGATCGTGGGGTCACCTTGGGGCACATTTGCTCGACTTTGCCATACCGAAGAGGTGTCGGCCATTTCATCAAGTACATCGCATGCATCTTGGTAAGAAAGTTTCATGAAGTTCCCTCCAGCTAATTGGTTCACAATGCACTGATTCGTGGTGTTGATGCCCCGATAAAAAGTTTGTTGTATCATTGCCTCGGTCATGTCATTATTAGGGCACTCATTCACCATTGTTCTATATCTTTCCCATATCTCGTGCAAAGGTTCCGTTGGCTCTTGCTTGAAGGCTAGAATTTCATCTCGAAGAGCAGCCATATGACTTGGAGAAAAGAACGTGGCAATAAATTTGTCCACCAATTCATCCCATGTGGTGATAGAATGATTGGGGAGCCTTTCTAACCAATCCAACGCTTTACCCCGAAGAGAGAACGGGAAAACCTCAAACTCAACGCATCCTCGGATACGTTTGTTTGCTTGCTACCCAGCATGTATTAACGAATCCCTTCAAGTGCTTGTATGCATTTTGATCGGAGGTGCCCGTAAAATACCCTCTTTGCTTTAGCAAGGTCAACATGACATTTATGATTTGAAAGTTCTCCGCCCGGATTCGGGGAGGAACAATAGCACTGGCATATCCTTGGTTAGGAAGAACTCTTGGAACCACTCTTGGCGGTGGCGGAGGAGGGTCTGGAATATTCTCATTCGGATTAGCATTTGCATTGGCATTTCTGCCTCTACGTGGAGCTTGAGGTAATGGAAGCTCATCTTGATCTCTTCAACCTCCTCCCCCGCCATGGCATTGCCAAGAGGGTCATTTGCATTGAGAGCCATTTGTACCTGATTGATCGACACCAACAAAATCAGTAAACAAGAAGGAAAGAGAAGCAAAACACAAAACTAGCTAAATAGTCAACACCGTAAGCTCCCCGGCAACGGCGCCAAAAAGTGATCGTTGCCGACTCAACGTTACACCAAGGTAGGAAGAGCGGGTCGCAGTAGCTTTTACCTGAATAGTGGTTCGGGATAGAATTTTCCCACGGAGCTAGTAGTGGAGTTATATTGTCTGTCTAATCTAGAGATGCGGTTGTGCTTCTAATGTCACTTCAAACATTTTTGGTTTTTTTTTTATAACTACTATTATAAAAACTAATGATTAATACTAAATTATGCTACGATAATATTGCTAAGTTGTATTTAATATAGACAAAGGCATTAGGGTCGTGATACTACCTAGGTGGCTAATCGATGGGTAGAAGTTACTATGGGTAGATTGATATATTTGGGGCTTATGCTATAACCGTTGCACAATTATACCCTCTCTCACACCTCTCGGTAGAGAGAGTGATCTTGCCCAATTGACTCTCTCGAGACCAATTGGGTAGGCCAATTTGATCAAGTAACTAGGGTTCAAGTAGGGTGATTAATCTCTCGAGATTTAACCCGTTAATTGGGACTATCATTTCTCATGAGTCCATCCCAATTCCTTGTTGGGTCAATATTGGGGTCATAAACTCTCTTTCTCAAGAAGAGTCAAACCCACTAAGCTTGAATCTATGTTTGCAACCACAAATTCAAAATTAAAACATAAAATTAACCCAAATAGCAAACACCCAATATCATTCTAACCCTAGATAGCAACACCCATTAATTACCCACACTAGGGTTGAGCCACAACCCTAGCTAATAGGTTTATGTACACATAATTAAAGAATAAACATAAGAAATAGATGAGGAACTAAACATATTAATTAATTACTAAGAAGAATCTACAAATATCTATCGTTAATAAAGAGCAAAAGTTCCAAAAATGGCTACAATCTCGTTCCCAGGTGCACAGCTGCGTTTCAGAATATAAAACTTGACCTAAAATGGTAAAATGTTCAATTTATACTAGGCTGGAAAAACTGAACAAAAATATCCCTGAGGGGTCAGCGCGGACCGCACAAAAAGGACCGCGGCCGCATTGGCTCTTGGACTTATGATTTTAGCTTCTCTTAAGTTGAGGACCACGGACCGTGAGAGAGTGCACTGCGGCCGCGATGGAAGTTGGCGCGGCCGCACATAAAGGAGCGCAAAGCGCATTGCTTGAAATTGCTAAAACCTCAGCTCTTTGAATCTCGTTCGCGCGGACCGTGCAAAAGAGAAGCGTGGCCGCATGGCTTTAATCGCCAAATTTTCTAGTCTCTGAACCTTATGTCTGCGGACCGCATAAAAGGTAGCGCAGCCGCGAAGTCCGACCGCGGACCGCGTGATTAGTACCGCACCCTCGTTATCGCTTCTTGAAAATGCCAAGTCTCTGAATCTCCTAGTGCGTCCGCATTCACTCTTGCGCGGTCTGCACTAGGAGCTCTTTTCTTCATATCACTTAGTATTTGACACTTGAGCAGGTTTCACTCCGTTTTGAGCCGATCTTTGACATTTGTCACTTTGTCGCTCAAACCTACAATCAAGCACAACTTGTGAGCATTTTGAGACTATTTTGTAGCAATTTGTAACCAAAGCATAAGCAAGTAGGGGTATAAACATGGTAAAATTACGACTTATCAGGGTCAACACCGACGTTGTAGTCAATCTTGATTTCAGCTCCTAGAAACTCTTTTCACAAGCATCAGACCATTGAAACTTACTCGCCTTCTGCGTCAATTTAGTCAACAGAGAGACAAGGGTAGATAACCCCTCCAATACTTCCTATAATACCCCACTAATCCCAAGAAACTACGAATCTGTATTGGAGTTATAGGTCTAGGCCAATTCTTCACAGCTGCAATCTTCTGTGGATCAACCTTAATTCCTTCCCTGGAGACGACATGACCCAAAAATGTGACAGATTCCAGCCCAAATTCACTTTTTGAAAACTTTGCATACAACTGGTGCTAATATAGAGTTTGCAAAACTGCCCTGAGATGATGGGCATGGTCCTCTCGACTGCGTGAATATACCAGAATATCATCAATGAACACTATCACAAAGGAGTCAAGAAAAGGGCTTGAAGACTCGATTCATAAGATCCATAAAAGCTGCCAGGGCATTTATTAGCCCAAAGGACATTACCAGAAACTCAAAGTGCCCTACCGCGTCCTGAAAGTTGTTTTCGAAATATGCAGCTCCCTGATCTTCAATTGGTGATACCTGGATCTTAAATCAATTTTGGAGAAGTACTTAGAACCCTGCAATTGATCAAACAAGTCATATATACTTGGTAGTGGGTACTTAGTTTTTATTGTGACCTTGTTGAGCTGTTGATAGTCAATACACATCCTCAGTGACCCATATTTCTCTCTTACAAAGAGAAATAGTGCACCCCAAGGCGACACACTTGGCCGGATGAAACCCTTCTCGAGTAAGTACTTCAATTGTTCATTTAGTTCCTTCAATTCTATCGGTGTCATTCTGTAAGGTGGAATATATATGGGTTGCGTACCCAACATCACATCAATCCCAAAATCAATCTCCCTGTCTGGAGGGATCCCAGGGAGCTCGTCCGGAAAAATCTCTGGAAATTCATTCACAACCGGCACAGACTTGAGTGTAGGTGCCTCGGCATCGATGTCTATAACACGGACCAAATAGTAGATACACCCCTTGTTAATCATCTTCGTGGCCTTAAGGTAGAAAATAAACCTACCCTTCGGCACCACGTATACCCCCTTCCATTCAATCACTGACTCATTTAGAAATTCAAACCTAACGGTTCTGGTTCGACAATCAAGCTTGGCAAAACATGAATAAAGCCAGTACATCCCCATTATTACATCAAAATCAACTATCCCCAATTTAATGAGAACGACCATGGTGGCCCGACCTCCCCCGAGATAACCCGGCCGAGCAAGCTTGCTAGATTTCTTTCTACCCAACTCACCCATAAATACAGAATGGATACAATTCATTAATTAGACAATGAGATAGTCATGTGTACCACTCCAGTTCAGTACCATTAGTTGCATCATTTACAAGTCTCCAACATAATACATTTCACAACTATAGGTTAATTGTGGAAGCATATGGTACAATTACGACATTTTTAGTTTAACCTTCCCAACATCACTACACAACCCACACTATGTCTCCGAAGCCTCTAATAGATACAAAGAGTATAATGGTAGTGCCGGCAACAAGGCTCCAACTATACCTCACAACATAGTAATACACACGGAACAAAAGATGCACGACCCCGGAATGAAATAGGGCTCACCAAGTCAGCTGGGAAGAATAAGTACCGCTATCACTGGTCAATATCCTCCGTTGTGGAACCACCTGCATCCATTAAAGATGCATCTCACCCGGCAAAAGGGACGTTAGTACATGTCGAATAGTACTAGTATGAAAACCAAATACCTAATCAAGAACTTGGAAATACAACATGAATATGATGAATCGGGGTGACAATAGAATAACATAGATAGCCATTAAAGACAAAGAAAATTTATCAAGATCTTTCCATAACATTCATAAATTTTAAGTCGATATCATCTATAACCACCTTTACACAAAGCGACCATGCCGCCTCATCCCAATATATTCGGGTGGAGGTGCAATCACAATACCACAAACTCTACACAAAGCGGTCATGCCGCCTCACCCCAATGTATGCGGATACAGATGCAATCATAATACCACAAACTGTACACAAAGTGGCCCTGCCGCCTCGCCCTAATATATGCAGGTGGAGGTGCAATCACAATACCACAAACTCTACACAAAGCGGCCTTGCCGCCTTACCCCAATGTATGCGGGTGGAGGTGCAATCACAATCACAAATCTCTACACAATTTGATATCATAACTTTTATTTTTAACACGACTCGAAGTTATAACATTTAGATATACAATTCATACTTTGAACACATTCTCAAATTGTAATACAACATAACGATTATATTTGGAACAAGTATTGAACATATATCTTTTGTCACAAAGCTTATTCAAAATAATCGATTTATGATGAACAACTCGGAACTTATAAGGGTACTGTGGGGTTTAATTCTGCGAGAAGAGTTTAGCCAACATACCTCACTTGAGCTTCCTTAAACTCTAAAATATTCCGTAAATCTTAGCAACTTCGATGTATTTTAGAAATATAACAAATTGAACCAAAAATTAGGAAGATGATTATGGTTCTTGCTCATTTGAGCATTTTATTAAACACTAGGTGTGCATTAAGGTTCAAGGTCCTCCTATGGTTGATTCCATCATCCCACAGCCCATTATCTACGATATTTAGGTCAACAACCTTCCTACCACCCTTGATAGCACGTGCATGCAAGATGAACAACTCACACGCCCAAGAATTTCCTTATTAATTTACCATTTTTAGTTAAATTTCGAAATTGAGGGTTAGTGTGTAGAATCTTACCTCTAGGATGAAGACCTAGTAAGTTTCCCTTGTTAATCTTCCAAGATTTGAGCAAGAATTGGAGAACAAATTGTTGAGGAGCCCTCTCCCGCTCTAGAGCATCCCCTCACTTTCAAAATATCATATTTTTACCTAAGGAATAGGGTCGGGTTATAAAACCAGAAAAATGAAGCCCCGTAACACAATCTGGGTCGCATATGCGATCGCATAATGCTTCTGCAGTCCGCTAAATGGGCCGCAAAATGGCCCTCCGAAGTTGGGCACCTCTGCCTGGGCATGCGGTCGTTCTACGGTCGCAAAACGGGACTCAGAATCTCCTCCCAAAATTCCTCACATCAATTTTGCGATGCAATCTACGGCCCGTAAAGTAATTCTGCGGCCGCATGATGGACTGCATAATGGTCCACAATTTTTGCTCAAGTTTCTGCTTTACTCTGCGTCCATTCTGCGGCTCGCAAAGTGATTATGCGGCTGCATAGTGGACCGCAGAAATTCCCTATTCTTCAAATGCCCAATACACTGTTCAACCCAAAAAGTCTGTACCGCGAGGACTACCTCGGCACAACAAAATTTCGTGTTTTTGGTAAAATTTTACGGGGACTTACACTTTATCCCATGTTTGGTTTGGGTATTAGTTAATTCGGGATAATAGATCGTTTGGTACGAGGAATAAGAGATAATTAATCCCGAAATTAAATTTGAGATAAGTTTATCCCATGTTTGGTTGGGATAAAATCGCAGTTTAACTAATCCTGGGATTAGTTATCCCCGGATTGTATTATTATTTTTATCACTACGAGAGAATGGGATAACAATCCCAAATAACCAATCTCGGGATAATTAATCCTTTGATAGTGTGTTTTCCAATCAAACGACCCCTTAAATGGTGGGATTAGTTATCCCATGTGGAAGATGGGATAGCTAATCTCATGGAATACCCTCTTACCAAATAACCACTAAGATCTTCATAAATCCCTTTGAAAGGTCTTACAATATCTAATATGAAATAAATAGAGCTCAACAACCTTGAACCTCCAGAAGTTTAAATTAATTTGGCTGCACCTTATAAAGTATGTTCTTTTTATCCCAAACAATCTTAATTGGTTCTTTATTCCCAGAAGAAGTTGAAGCAAACATTTCCTTTCTCCTTCCGAGTGCCAAAGTAGAAATCTTCTTGGGGAGAAGTGTAGATGACAATTCAAAAAGTGTAGCACTTTTAAGTAAGTTATAAGATCATCATGGTTGAGCTGACTTAGGAATTCATTGGGTACAAATTGCATTGGTAAATACTTTTCCGTGCCCGGCATTTACATCAAACCAAACAATTTACCTTACCAGTTAAATTATTTTGTTATTTGAGAAACAATGAAACTCCAATCTAGAGCCTTTACCTAATATAGTACGTCTGATTATATGTTTGAATTATTTTAACCATTTCATCTAAATCCATTAAACTTTAGAGAGAAGATCTCATTTAGCTTCCATTAGTAGGGATAAAACTTGAAGTAAAGCTTCCATCCAAAACAGGCAAAAATCCTATCTCCTGGGTGACTTCAGAACAAAGGTGCCCATCAAAACTATTCACACTTCAATTCCAAATAATAAAGCTTTCATATAGACGATACTGTAAATAGTACAGCAGATATTTATTCCCCCTCAAAAAGAATAGCTCCAATGACAGATCTATTGTCTAGATTCTGTCGTATAACACTTACAATTCAAATCACTGGGCAGTATTTTATTATACCTTGTGCCCCGTACACTTACAGTACACAGAAAGAATGTTCTCAAATCACATTTGCGAGAAGTGAATAAGATCAGTTGACAACATCAAGGACCAATTTGCGAGATTTCAGGACAGACCATCTCAGGCGACGGTAGTAAGCAGCTTGGAGAAGTGCAAGTGACAAAACAAATATCCATTTGAAACCCATCTGTTGGAATTACAATACCCAAGTGGTCAGAAAATTCATTTCATGGCACATTCTAACTGTCAATGAGGATCCAATATCAGATCAGTATGCACAAGGCAGAGGTTGAGCATATCAGTTCAGCATGCACAAGGCAGAGGTTGAATATACAGAGACTTTATTGAAAGAACTTCAATACAAAAATGACACCCAAAACCTCATACACCATTAAGAGACTAACATAATGAGGGGAAGGACCAAATGGAAGATTGCAACTCACCAGCTTTCTCTCTTCCATTTCTGGTTCAGCAGCCCATGACAAGAACGACACAACATCTTTTCCCATCTGCACAGTGAGAAATATTACTTCCGTCTCTCAAAAGGGGGTCAATAAATAAAGTAGAAAGAGAACAAGACATATTACTTGTGCCTCAGTAGCAGGTGTACCGTCTTCATACTCAACAGCACCATCATTAAGCATTTTAGGCATTGCTATAGCTCCACCAGGGAAGTAAGGGTTATAGTGAAGACCTTCCCTAATCTATAATCAGAGTTGAAAAGTATTATGGTTCTCAAACCTCCACAAGAAAAACGTGATAACAATAAATGAGTACTGAAACAGTGGTCACTAGCAGGTAACAACCAATTAAACTGGAGCACATCCATATCTCTTCACAACAATATCTTCAGATTTGCAGAACTTTTGTTTTTGCTGCTTCCCTATTCTAAACAAACAAAATCTAGTCACAAACCAAAAGGAGTTTGAGAAACAGAAATTACCGAGACACCAGCAGGAGGGTCCCGATAGCCAGTTAGAAGAGCAAAAACATAGTTTTGACCATTATGTCGGGCCTGAAATCAGAAAGAAAAAATCAAGCAATGCAGATATAATATAGCTGAAAGTAAAAGACCAAGACAGTACCTTAGTGATAAGACTTAGATCAGGAGGATAGGCTCCACCATTAGCAAACCTTGCAGCTGCTTCATTTGCATAAGGCTGTGGAAAACGATCACTCAACTTCCCAGGGCGGGTGAACATCTCGCCCTCGTCATTAGGGCCATCAACCACCTCAATTTCTGCTGCCATGGCCTTAGTTTCTTCTTCAGTGTATGCCACACCAACAAGATCACGGTACGAAATTAGTGACATCGAGTGGCAAGACGCACACACCTGCTGGTAAACCTGGTGACCTCGACGTATCCTGTCACGCAAATAAATGCATTGAAAATAAATGGGTGTCTCCGTTTCACTTAACACAAGGTTAAATTTAGTTGTGGATAAACAAAGATTGATATGGCCTCCAATAAACTTTTCCATGTGGCTGCATAGCATATACTTACGAAGCATGGTCATAAGAACTGAGGATGCCTTGGTGAGGCCAAGGATAGCTGGGACACTCTAACCCATGTTCTGCTTCATCAGAATAAGCCACACTTGTGAAGCTAAGAAGCCCAGATACTCCAGCACCAATGACTGCTAATGCTCTGAAAGACTTTAAGCCAGCAGATCCAAACCTATACGAGTCATGCTTTGGAATATATAACAGAAGGCATTTAGTCAGTTATAATAATTTATGGATCATCCATTGCTAATCTAAAGGATTCAACAGAACACACCAACAGCTGTAACGATCGACAGAAGTAAAGAAACAAGCAGTATATTGTATAGATAATCACGGTGTGTACATCCTTTACAGATAAGAAATTGCTCATCTCAGGATATTCATGATTTATATGACAACAACAACAACAAAAACCCAGTGTAATCGCACAAATGGGGTCTAGGGAGGGCAGTGTATACGCAGTCTTACCCCTACCTTCTGAAGATAGAGAGGTTGTTTCAGATAGATCCTTGGTTCAGGGAAAGCATAGTCACATCCGCTTGTTGAAAAAAATAACAATAGTGTATAAACCACTCCTGCTTTATATCTTAGATATAAAAACTTCACTGGCTTAGAGTTAGCAAATGCATGAACATAATACTATAAAAAGGGCAATTATAGGGCATATTACAAATTTTAATGACTCTGAACCACTAGGATACATAACTATTTTCACTCTCTTATAGAGGTTCAACAAAAATGGTTCATCCAAGAAGCAATATTGCCCCTCAAGGGAAGGAAACCATCACAAAGGGTCCGAAAAACTAACTTTGCATAGGTTACACTCTCATACATACAAGAGTTAGTAGTTATATGAATGATACTCTTAATTTATATGTCAAGGAAATATGGGATCTCAAGAATCAAATTAAATTTCAAACACTGGGCAACGATAAGTCTTCCAAGAGATTCACAAAACTGATAATGCAAATTTTGAAATGTCAGAGGGCACGCTTTTGGTGATGAACCACTCTGCATTTCTATTCTTTGCTTGTGAAACAAAGGACGTACGGATTGTAAGACAAGTAGAACTAGTATCTGCCAGTGGGTAAATACAGTGCTGACTTGACGTTTATTCTTGTGACAGAACCACCAAAAAGAATACAAAGTTCAAATTCTTTAGTTTCACTCGGGGACATGGAAACATGGTCAAGACGTCAAGTAGCTCTCTACCCTGTATCGAGAGCCATTGCTTGCTCTAACTATAGAAATGCATCAAATATCCTGTAGCGTCAGTAGCATATGCCATATGCTGATCTAGCCAAATATCAGGTTCATTGAGGAACCTGAAGGATTATCTTGGTGACAAATTCAACCTGGAATGGAAAGGCATGAAATGTGCTCTGCTTTCGTGAAGATGACACTAGAATGAAGCATATTTCACCTCTTATGCATGATTTATT
This sequence comes from Nicotiana glauca, assembly GCA_026770625.1. Taxonomy (NCBI): domain Eukaryota; kingdom Viridiplantae; phylum Streptophyta; class Magnoliopsida; order Solanales; family Solanaceae; genus Nicotiana; species Nicotiana glauca. The sequence goes on from MU735362.1 coordinate 63,426, forward strand.
CTAGATAGAAAGTACATGGGAATTTTGATATTGTAGCTACATTAGTGTTTTGGGTCAAAGAGCTCCAAGTTTACCAGTTGATAAGGTTAGTCAAAGCTAAAAGGGTTTCCTCGGGGTTGGCCGCTGCTGCCCAACTGCCACCATTACTAAGACCAATAGCAGAACCTTGATAGCATCTAATGCTAAGTTGTTCCTATGTACACCCATCTAGAAAAAGGGATAGATGACCTAGTAAGATACAGAGGATAATCTCTCTCGAGTTTGGGTGAAATGGAGACGTAAAGCAATTTATCTTTTTTAAATTTTTAATATCTTAGGTCTCTGCTTGTCACATATACCAAAGTGAAACTTCATGTCCCAAAAAATCACAGCATTGTGTTAAAAATGCTTGTGGCAATTCTATAAAGCATACAACTCTCTTTATCCCTCGTGCTTAGGCCCCAAGAAGTCTTCGAATTATGGTGCACTTTGCACAGGTCAATCAGTTAAAGGAGAGACCAAGAACAACTACGACTGAGGAAGTTAATCTAAGCTCGTTTAACAATTAACACAAGCTAGTTTGCAACTGAAGTTGGCTTTTATCCATGTTTCCGTTACGGAAACTCTAATGAACAGCACTATTTAGCTACAGGTCAAAAAAGAACTGACTATGACTAATTCCTCTATGCAAATTCAACTAAAATCTTTAATTGATCATCCTCTTACAATGGAAGTCCAACCTTACATATAGCAGAATTTGATGAATCAAAAAGCACCCGCAGAAGGAAAAGAAAAATAATCTAAAACATATTGCCCCATGACAGGTGAACATATGAACCTATAAGTTCTCTCTTCCTACTTTGTCATATAGTTTTTGGTTCTCGAGAACGTACAAGTATTAACATCAGAACCTCGACAAAGACATTCTACCAAGTCTGGCACTGGTACAGTCACCTAATTCTAAAGACCAACATGGTGAAAGATACAAGCACCTAATCGTTTTTACTGTTCCAATCAACCTGAAGCTATTTCTGTATGTTAAACGTGGAATCATTTTTACTGTTCCAATCAATCTGATGGAAAATGTGGGAAGGTCCTTACTAGCTTAAAGCGCGCAGAAAAAAACATTCTGAGAAATAGGAAAGTCAGCACAGTCAATCAACTATATCTCATTTATAAACTACTTGAGGTCCCCAATATGAATCCTCCACATCTATTCCACTCTATTCGCGACACCATAAACAATTTAACTTCATAGGAAAATTCCCTAATCGTAACTTCTATTGCAATTTAATTTACACCAACACCTGGGAAGAATAAATAAATACCTTAGTAGTGGAGGTCTTAAGTACATCACTGGCATTTGAAAGCTTGGTTTCGTCTCTGGGGCGAGCTGCTCTCGTAATAAAACGATTAATTCTTCCAAATCCTGAATTTCCAAACGAAAAAAATAAACTTGACAGTTTCAGGTGGAAATGATAAGCAAAAACTGACAACTGATAAAATGTTTACAAAATCTATGAATAGAGATGAGTTGATACCTTCGAGCCCTATCCCGATCTTCTTTCCCAAACCTGTGTAAAAAAATCAAAAAATCATTTCTACTCAATCAATAAACTTTAATCCCAGACTAATTAAGATCTATATTGTTCATTTCGCTGTCGGACGCATATTTATTGGACGTCAATAAAATACAAATCGAGATAGGATAGAGGACCTACTCATTATTCAAGGAGACAGAGAGAGAGAGGCAACGTTGTGCAGATGAATAGTGGAGAGGAAAATGGCGTGGCGTTGGAATGACTGCACTTTGTTTAGGAACGAGATGATTTTTTTGCTTCGTGTGTGGGAGGGAGAGGCGCGTGTGGCTCAGACCATATTGAGAATTAAATCAGGAATTCGTGTAAAAATGGATAGTCATTACTAATAGAAAAAAGACTGTTTTACCCTTCCTTCATATGCCAAAAGTCCCAAAACCCTCGTATTTTCATTCAGAACAGGGAAATTTGAGAGAGGGGAGGGCTATCACGTGTTCATCCCGTTAGATCCATAGCGTGTTCTCTGCAGTCTATCATCCTCGCATGCAAACGATCTTCAGTTAATCTTTGTCCTTCTTCATCTTCTCTGTCATCGCGTGTTCTCTGCACTGGTAAATTTTTTTTTTTTTTGTTTTATGTATTTTCGTTTTTCTATATAAGTAATCGCGTTCAATGCCCTGTCAAGTATGTGTGAAATTTCAAAAATGATCATTATAAGTTGATTCAGTGTCGGAGAAGTAGCATATTCAGAAATTTTTGGTGTTGAAATGTGTAATGTATTTGTGGTTGATTCAATATATTTGATTATGTAAGTACATTTCATAAAAATAGTCGTAGAAAATCATAAGCTTACAGTGTTTCTGAATTTTTAGTTAAATGTATTCATGAAAGATAAGGATCAATCGACATTAACTTTTGAAGTTGGAACTCAAAGTTAAGGACTGAGTGTCCTTAACTTTTGAACTTGAAACTTGAAGTTAAGGACTAAGCTAGCGTTTGGCCATAGATCCCAAATTTATTTTGAAAAATCTGATTTGGGTGAAGTTTGGTTTGAAGATGAAAATGTGTTTGGACATACGATTTCAAAATATATTTTCCAACTTTATTTTGAAAAAACATGTATATAATTCCCAAGTTTTGGAAATTTGGCCCAAAATCAGCTCAATAGCTGATTTTGGAATTTGAAATTTTTCATTTGGGATTTGGCCAAAATATGAGCAAAATTTATGGCCAAACATGAGTTTTGAAAATAAATTTCAAATTTACTTTGATAAAACTTATGGCCAAACGGGGCCTAAGTGTCCTTAACTTTGGAATTTGAAAGTTGAAGTTCAGGACCAGGTGTCCTTAACTTTTCAAGTTGAAACTATAATTTAAGGATTGTCTGTTCTTAACTTTTTAACTTGAAACTTGAAGTTAAGGACCTAGTGTCCTTACCTTTTGAATTTCAAACTATAAGTTAAGGCCTGCCTATTCTTACCTCTTTAACTTGTAAATCTAAGTTAAGGACTAAGTGCCCTTTACTTTTGAACTTGGCATTCAAAGTTAAGGACTGCATGTCCTTAACTTTAAACTTGAAACTTGAAGTTAAAGACCAAGTGTCCTTAACTTTTGAACTACAAATTTGAAGTTCAGGACCTATTGTCCTTAACTTTTCAACTTTAAACTTTAAATTACGTACTGCTTGTCCTTAACTTTCTTACGTGAAATTTGAAGTTAAGGACCAAGTCCCTCCAACTAACTATAAGTCCTAATCTTTGTTCTTTTTCCTTCTTTGTAGTGTGATAATGGAAGGAGATCGTGTGTTCAAATTTGAAGATTGGCGTAATTTTTTGGTGTATTGGAAATGAGATTTACAATATAAGGAAACAATTAAAAGTTTTTTGTCAAACGGGCAGTGGAAGAAGTTGAGGGATGGTATTTTCGGCAACTTCTTCCGATTACAAAGTGTGAAGTTCTGTGGTAAACTTATTCACTGTATATTGCTTTCAGAAATTGTGAATAATGACCCTGATTCGATGACATTCAAGGTATTTGACCGTGAAGTCAAGTTTACATGTGACGCATTTCATCTAATTACTGGTTTGAAGTGTTATTCCTCGTTGGACATCAGGTTTACATGAGAAAGAGAATAGGCTTTCGAAAGTCTATTTCCCCGGAAAAGATAGAATTGAGTTGGGTGATTTGTTTAATTTTATTTCTAGTCACCCACATGGTACAGCTTCATCATTTGTAGGCAGCAATGATGATGCTGTGAAGTTGGCAATAATTTATTTTGTTGAATCTGTTTTGATGGGCAAGCGGAAGAATAGGAATGTGTCCGAGCAGATAATGAAAATTATCGACGATGATGTACTCTGCTCTTCTTTCAACTGGGGCTCTCTTTCTTATGAGACGCTATTAAAATCATTGAAGAGTTGTTTGAAGCCGAATGAGAATGAGAATGATAAAGAGAAAGACAAAGATAAAGACAAGGATAGCTACACTATACTTGGCTTTCCTTTTGCCTTTTGTGTTTGGATTATGGAAGTAATTTCTATTTTCCAGGAAAAACAATTTATGAACTTCCAAGAATCTGGTTATCCTCGGATGTTATATTATTCGGAAATGAAATCTCCACAGTTTGATTCTCTTTGTAAAAAATACTTCCATAATGAAAATGTAAGTTAATGTAATTACTAGCTATTTTTGTGTTTATTTGTTTTAGTTCTGAAAACTTATGTTTACTTTTTGTCATATAATAGTTGTATAAGTTGATCGAGGT
>MU735362.1:68833-80525 GCA_026770625.1 Nicotiana glauca
AATAAACTCATATTTAAGGAATTTTTTAGAGTATGTCTTTCTGCCTTTGAATAGCATTAGTTTTTTATTTGATTATTTTTTGCTTACCACACTTTTTTTTATGTTTTTTTATTCAGAGATTATCAGAGAGTTTTAAGAAGGATCTGCAAGCTGAAGTTACCAGAATAAATCAGAAAATAGCTGTAGCAGAAAAAAAGATTGAGAATCAAATCATGGTAATATGATTAATTTCAATTAGTCCAAGTTGAGGACTTTGTGTCCTTAACTTTTGAACTTAAAACTATAAGTTAAGGACTTCCTGTCCTTAACTTTTGAACTTGAAATTCAAAGTTAAGAACTGCATGTCCTTAACATTTTAACATGTAATTGAAACTTAAGGACTGTCTGTCCTTAACTTTTGAACTTGGAATTCAAACTTAAGGACTGCATGTCCTTAACTTTTGAACCTTCAAGTCAAACTTAAGGACTGCCTGTCCTTAACTTTTGAACTTGGAATTCAAAGTTAAGGACTGTCTGTCCTTAACTTATTAACATGTAATTTTAACTTAAGTACTGCCTGTCCTTAACTTTTTAACCTGTAATTGAAACTTAAGGACTGCCTGTCCTTAACTTTTGAACTTGGAATTCAAACTTAAGGACTCATGTCCCCAACTTTTCAACCTATAATTCAAACTTAAGGATCACCTGTCCTTAACTTTTGAAGTTGTCCTTAACTTTCTAACTTAGTTTCTTTCTCAGGATTTAAAGAAAACTCTAGGATCAAAGCTTGATACTTTGTTGAAGATTTATGGGAAAGTTGATGAAGGGAACATAGAGAGAGAATCTAGTGTTCCAATTAGAAAAGATGGAGTTGAAGAAGATACAGAGCCTACTATTACAAACAAAGATGCAGGCAGTGATAAACGTGATGATATGGATGTGCATGCAGAAATTCAGTATGAAAGCGATTTTAGAGATGCACATCTAGATGATGAAACTGAGAACGTTACTAATATTGGAAAAGGTTAGATATAGATTTTGAATTTTTTTTCATTGAAATTTATATTCAATAGAGAAATACATATAAACTTTTTTGTGATTACAAATATTTGTAGAATCTATTGATGGAGTGGAAGTTGAAGATGTAGGTGAATGTCAAGACCGGAAAAATCCAAAAGAGAAAGGAGAAACAGAAAAAATTTGTAAATGTGGATTGCAATCTCAGGAGGATGTAGCAAGTCTATTGGGAATAAGTGTCAGCGTGATTGTATGCAAATGCTTAGAAGGAACATATGATCTTTCTACACCTCTGTCATACAAAGAAAAATTTGGATTTAAAAGTTATGCCAATCAAGGTTAGATAAAATTTTCATTATATATTGTATGTTAGTTTTAGTGAATTATTAGAATGGGTATTAATTGCAAATGTTACAGAATCTTTTGAAGCTGCAAGGGAAGAAGCTGGAGTGGAGTATCAAGAGAAAAGTGGAATACAATCTCAAGACGTAGAAAATACTGAAGGAACAAGTAGAAGTGAGATTGGTTCCAAATGCATAGATGCAACATGTGATCTCTCTAGACCTCCCTCTCTTAACGACGATATTGGAACCGAAGAAAATGCTAGTGAAGATAATGATATAATTGGGATGATCTTGACTATTGCAAATGGTTAGATAATATTTTATTTTATTTTATATATGTTTGTTTTATCAAAGATTATTAACAAGTACTAATTGTGTTAGCTCTTGTAAATATTTTTGCAGAATCTGGTGAACAAGCAACTGAAGCACAGTGTCACGACCCATTTTCCATAATAGGTCGTGATGGTGCCCGACACTATTTGTCAGGCCAGCCAACGCGGAAGAATAATTAAATCCCAATTTACCCTTACTAAAAACCATTAGGATAGAAGTTTTCCCAAATTAAAGTCATAAATCAGTATGGATCAATAAAATGAAAAGACAGTTATACAACCCAAAATAACGTATACCGCTGTGTGTGTCAACTAGTAGAATATACATAACATGAATAATACCCTATCCTACTGTCTGAATCAGGATAGACAGAAACAACAAAAATACANATGTACCCAGTAAGTATCCCGTCTAATCTCGAAGAAGTAGGGACGAGAGGTCGACTCGATACTTACTAAGGTCAATAAATATATATAAGTACGTATGATGTATTCAAAACATGGGATTTACAAGTATCAACAGTTTGCAGCAGGTGGTATAAGTCAAGAATCTTACAACATCAAGTTTATAGTTCATCATACGAGATAATGGCAACACAAAGCATGTATAAGCTTTTCCACAATTAACATGCGCACATAATACTGAGGCGACGGCCCGAACCAACAGAAATAAACTGTGCACTTGCCGAGAGTCGACGGCGCGCCTATAGATGCATCTATTCATACCGAGGCGATCGGCCCGATCCACAAATAAGGATAAAATATCAAGTTCACACACATGATACATAAATTGTCAAAATACCAATTCAAATCCAATTAACTATAGAAATATGCTCATATCCCCTTTTTAAGTCTCTAGTACACACTAAGTATTCATGACAACAATTTAACACAAGAGATATATTTAATAGGCATGTTGTAGGTCCTAAGCTACCCGGACATTTAACATTGTAGCAGCTACGCACGGGCTCTCGTCACCTAACGCGTGCGTAATCCCCGCATTTAGCAACAAACACTCAAACATTAATCCTAAGGGGACAATTCCCTCTCACGAGGTTAGAAAGGAGACTCACCTCGCTCCGAAGCGCACTTCCGATATCAAGAATAAGCCCAAACCCTCAATTTGTAGCCAAACGAGCGCCAACTTGCAATGATGTGTGGAAACTCCCCCTTTGGAATCGCCAAAATCGCCTAAGTGTTGAAAGAAATGTGGAAGAAATGATCTTGAGCTCGTATTAAATGAGCTTCTGTCCCCAGCGATTTTTGCTTCTGCGGAGAGAATCCCGCTTCTGCAGGTTCCACTTCTGCGGAAGTGGGCCGCTTTTGCGGAAAGAGGCCAAGGGGGCCCGGGCCGCTTCTGCAATCTCAAACTCGCTTCTGCGGGTCCGCTTAAGCAGAAAGCCTACCGCTTCTGCGGTTATGGGCCTAGGGCGGATGGACCGCTTCTGCGGTCAGGGGCCCTCTTCTCTGGTTTCCCCTGGGCTTGGCCCCTTCCGCTCCTGCGATAAAATGACCGCTTTTGCGGTCTCACTTCTGCGGTCCAAGAGCCTCAGAAGCGGTTATGACAGAAGCAGCAGATGAAGTTTTTTTTCAAGTTTTCAACTTCACTCGAACCTCGACCATTTGATGCTCGGGGCTCCCGAGCCCCACCCGAACATACCGACAAGTCTGAAATCACGAGGCGGACCTACTCGAACCCTTGAAACACTCAAAACAATTCTAAATCGAGGAATCAACCCCCAAAACCAAATGAATCAATTCATTAAACTTCAAGTTCTTAATTCTCCTTCAATGGGTTAAAACGCCCTTAAACTACTTGGATTGACGCCAAATATTACGGGTAGGTCTTAACTGATATTTTGGACTTTACCAAGTTTCGAAATCGAAATCCGAACCCGATACCTATGAAAATAATGATTTCTTAGTTTATTTAATTCTTTGAAACTTAAACTTAACAATTTTACATAAAAATTCATTACTCGGGCTAGGGACCTCGGAATTCGATTCCGGGCATACGCCCAGGTCCCATATTTTCCCGCGGACCCTCAGAAATTGACAAATCACAATTCCGGATCCGTTTCCCCAAAATGTTGACCGAAGTCAAACTTGGCCTTTTTAAAGGAACTTAAAGAAGCAACTGGGCTTAATCTCGCTCAGAACTCTTCTAACCTCCGAACCACCCGTCCCCGCAAGTCATAATTTAGCTAAAGCAAGTGCGGAAAGTATTATTTAAGGGAACGGGGTTCGAAAATGCAAAACGACCAGTCGGGTCGTTACATCCTCCACCTCTTAAACAAACGTTCGTCCTCGAACGGACATAGAAAAGTACCTGGACTGCTGAATAAGTGGGGATATCGACTTCGCATGTCCTTCTCGGACTCCCAGGTCGCCTCCTCGACCGGTTGGCCCCTCCACTGGACTCTTACCGCAGAAATGCTCTTGGACCTCAACTGGCGGTCATGTCTATCAACAATGGCAACTGGATCCTCCTCGTAGCCTAAGCTCTCATCTAACCGAAAGGTACTGAAATCCAACACATGCGAATAGTCGACATGATACTTCCGGAGCATCGATACATGGAAGACTGGATGAACTCCTGATAATCTGGGAGGTAAAGCAAGCTCATAGTCAACCTCCCCAACTCGCCTCAACACCTCAAATGGGCCAATAAACCTTGGGCTCAACTTGCCCTTCTTTCCGAATCTCATAATACCCTTCATGGGCGAAACCTTCAAGAGAACCTTCTCGCCAACCATAAATGATACATCACGCGCCTTCTGATCCGCGTAACTCTTCTGCCTGGACTGAGCTGTGCGGAGTCTCTCCTGAATCAACTTTACCTTATCCAAGGCATCCTGAACCAAGTTTGTACCAAGCAACCTAGCCTCACCAGGCTCAAACCACTCGATCGGAGAACGACAACGCCGACCATATAATGCCTCATACGGGGCCATCTCTATGCTGGACTGATAGCTGTTATTATATGCAAACTCCGCCAAGGGTAAGAACTGATCTCGCTGCCCTCCAAAGTCAATCACGCATGCTCTAAGCATATCCTCTAAAATCTAAACTGTCCGCTCCGACTGCCCGTCGGTCTGAGGATAGAATGCCGTGCTAAGCTGCGCGGGTCCCCAACTCACTCTGAACAGCTCTCCAGAAATGGGAAGTGAACTGAGGGCCTCTGTCTGATATGATGGAGACCGGCACACCGTGCAACCTCACTATCTCCCGAATGTAAATCTGAGCATACCTCTCTGCCGTATAAGTAGTCGCCACTGGAACGAAATGGGCGGACTTGGTCAATCTATCCACAATAACCCACACTGAAACAACCTTCCGCTGAGTCCGCCGCAACCCAACCACGAAATCCATAGTGATGCGCTCCCACTTCCATTCCGGAATGGGCATCCGCTGAAGTAGGACACCTGGCCTCTAGTTCTCATGCTTGACCTGCTGGCAATTCAAACATTTAGCCGCATACTCCACAATGTCCTTCTTCATCCTCCGCCACCAGTAATGCTGCCTCAAGTCGCGATACATCTTCGTGGCACCTGGATGAATGGAGTACCTCGAACTATGGGCCTCCTCTAGAACTATCTCTCTCTCTCAAGCCATCAACATTAGGAACACATACACGGCCCTGAAGCCGTAACACACCATCCTCGCCAATAGAAATCTCCTTGGCACCTCCCTGGAGTACCGTCTCTCTGAGAACTGCCAAATGTGGATCATCGAGCTGTCGGGCCTTAATCTCCCCCAACAACGAAGACTGAGCAACCACACATGCTAGGACCCGGCTGGGCTCTGAAATATCCAATCTCACAAGTCTGCTAGCTAAAGACTGAACGTCCAAAGCTAATGGTCTCATCTCAGCAGGAATAAATGCCAAGCTACCCATACTCTCCGCCTTCCTACTCAAGGCATCCGCAACCACATTTGCCTTGCCTGGATGATAAAGAATGGTAATGTCATAATCCTTTAATAGCCCAAGCCACCTGCGCTGCCTCAAATTAAGATCCCTTTGCTTGAACAAATGTTGCAGGCTGCGATGGTCTGTATAAACCTCATATGACACTCCATATAAATTAAGAGCATGAACAATCGCCGCCAACTCTAGATCATGCACAGGGTAATTTTTCTCATGAAACTTCAATTGACGTGAAGCATATGCAATAACTCGCCCCTCCTGCATCAATACACACCCAAGCCAACACGAGAAACGTTGCAATACACTGTATACATCCCTGAACCGGAAGGCAATACATGAACTGGTGTCGTGGTCAAAGCCGTCTTGAGCTTCTGGAAGCTCTTCTCACAATCATCGGACCAACAGAACGGGGCACCCTTTTGGGTCAATCTGGTCAGAGGTGATGCAATAGATGAAAAGCCTTGTACAAATCTTCGATAATAGCCTGCCAACCCCAAGAAGCTCCTGATCTCGGTCACTGAGGTAGGACGTGGCCAACTCTGAACTGCCTCAATCTTCTTGGGATCCACCTTAATACCCTCTCCTGATACTATATGCCCCAAGAATGCTACTAACTCTAGCCAAAACTCACACTTGGAGAACTTAGCATAAAGTTTCTGCTCTCGCAAGGTCTGAAGCACCACTCTCAAATGCTGCTCATGTTCCCCCAGGCTACGCGAGTATATCAAGATGTCGTCAATGAAGACGATAACAAATGAGTCAGTATAAGGTCTGAACACCCTGTTCATCAAGTCCATAAATGCCGCTGGAGCATTAGTCAAGCCAAATGACATCACCAGGAACTCATAGTGGCCATATCTAGTCCTAAATGCGGTCTTCGGAACATCTGAATCCCGAATCTTCAGCTGATGATACCCTGACCTCAGGTCAATCTTGGAGAACACCCTAGCACCCTGCAGCTGGTCAAACAAATCATCAATATGGGGTAATGGATACTTGTTCTTGATGGTGACTTTGTTCAACTGGAGGTAATCAATGCACATCCACATAGTCCCATCCTTCTTCTTCACGAATAGCACTGGTGCACCCCAAGGCGATACACTGGGCATAACAAACCCCTTTGCTAACAACTCCTCCAATTGCTCCTTCAGCTCCCTAGGAGCCATACGGTACGGTGGAATAGATATAGGCTAAGTGCCTGGAGCCAAATCAATATAGAAATCAATATCGCGGTCCGGAGGCACGCTAGGAAGATCAAAAGGAAAAACATCGGCGAACTTTTGGACTACTGGCACTGAATCAATTGTCGGACACTCTGCGGTGGTGTCTCGCACATAAGCTAGATAAGCCAAACACCCCTTCTCTACCATGAGCTGAACCTTCAGGAAAGAAATGACCCTGCTAGGCGTATCAACTGTGGAGCCCTTCCACTCCAATCTCGGCAACCCTGGCATCGCTAGAGAAACAGTCTTGGCATGGCAATCTAGAACAGCGTGATATGGAGATAACCAATCCATGCCTAGGATAACCTCAAAATCGATCATATCGAGAAACAAAAGATCCGCTCTTGTCTCAACACCACAGAAAGTAACCACACAAGACCGGTAGACCCGATTCACAACCACAGAATTGCCCACATGAGTGGACATATGAACAGGAGCACCCAAAGGCTCAGGAGAAATAGCCAGGAAACGAGCAAACAGAGATGATACATAAGAATAAGTGGACCCTAGATCAAATAATACCGATGCATCTCTACCGCTAACGGAGATAGTACCTGTGATGACGGCATCTGAGGCCAATGCATCCGGCCTGGCTGGAAGAGCATAGAATCTGGATGGAGCACCGACTGCCTGGCCTCCACCTGTCTGAGGAGTAGCTGGCTGACCTCTCCCTGTCTGGCCTCCACCTCTGGATCGGCCTCTGCCACTCTGCCCTCCACCTCTAGGTGGCTGGGCCGCTGGTGCTGGAGTCGTGGGCTGCTGCCCCTGCTGTACTGCCTTGCCCCTGAGCCTAGGGCAGTATCTCCTTATGTGGCCTGTGTCACCGCACTCAAAACAACGTGGTGCGGCAATCTACTGCCCTGATGACTGTCCCCGATGACTCGTAGATCCTGTGGGAGGAGCCTGGATAGCCGGTGGACGATATGAAGTCTCCGGCATAGCACTGAAGTAGGGACCAGAAGGACCCTGAAGACCTGAATACCCGCTGGGAGAACCCTGAATAGCTAGCGGGCGGTAGGAACTCTCAGGCATGGCACTGAAATAGGGGCGTGCTGGAGTACCCCGGGCGGGAGGTGGTGGTGCTGAAGATGGGGGCCTACTGGTCTGACCCCTCCTATACCGACCTCTGCCCCTAGCTGGGGCACCTCTGAACTCTCCAAAGAATCTGGCTCTCTTGTCCTGCTGCATCTGCTCCCTACCCCTCGGACGATACCCCTCAATCTGGCAAGCAATCTCGACCATAAGCTGGTACTCGGTACCTATCTCCACCTCTCGGGCCATACCCGATCAAATACTAGGCTGCAACCCGGCGACAAACCTCCGCACTCTCTCTGCATCTGTAGTGAGTATCATACGTGCATGGCGAGATAACTCAGAAAACCTTGCCTCGTAGTCGGTCACAGACATCTGACCCTGCTCAAGGTGCTCAAACTGATACCGCAGCTCTTCCCTCTCAGAGGGCGGAATATACCTGTCCAGGAATAACTGTACGAACTGACCCCAAGGGATGGGACGAGAACGGCGGGCCTACCAAGATCATAGGACTGCCACCACCTACGGGCCCTACCCTCGAGCTGAAAAGTAGTGAAGTCGACTCCATGTGACTCCAATATCCTCATAGCGTGCAGTCTGTCCCTGCACCTATCGATGAAATCCCGGGCGTCCTCATGACACTCACCTCCGAAAACTGGGGGGTGAAGTCTGGTCCATCTGTCTAGTAACTTCTGCGGATCGAACTCCGCAGTTGGCCTAGGCTGGGGTACCGCTGCAGCAACTGGCTGAACCTCCTCTGCGGGTAGTGCACCCGGTGTCTGATATACCGCAGTTGCATGAATTGGAGTCGGAGCAGTAGTGGTCTATGCTCCCCCTCCTGCCTGCGAAGCAGCTGGGTCTGCTGGAAATAAACCAGCCTGAGTCATGATGTCCATGAACCAAAGCATACGGCCCACGACCTCCTAAAATCCCGGCGCAATCATGAAATTTGTTGGAGTAGGCACAGCTGTGGGCGCCTCGCCCTGCTCCTCAATAGTGGGATCCCTCGCATGGACTGCTGGTGGTGCAACTGGAATAGCTCTGGGATGCCCTCGTCCCCTACCATGGGCCGGTGCCCTCCCCCGGCCTCTACCTCGGTCTCTGGCAACGAGGGGAGCAGCTCCTCCCGGGTTCGGAACGTCGGCGGTACGAGTCCTCACCATCTGTGTGAGAATAGAAGAGGAAATTTAGTATATTGACCACTGCACGATGGAAAATGAATAAAGAGTAGTCTTCCCTAACACCCTATAGCCACTCGAAGATAAATACAGACGTCTCCGTACCGATCTACAAGACTCTATTAGGTTTGCCCGTAACTTGTGAGACATACGTGAACCTAGTGCTCTGATACCATGTTGTCATGATCCATTTTCCATAATAGGTCGTGATGGCGCCCGACACCATTTGTCAGGCCAGCCAATGCGAAAGAATAATTAAATCCCAATTTACCCTTACTAAAAACCATTAGGATAGAAGTTTTCCCAAATTAAAGTCATAAATCAGTAGGGATCAATAAAATGAAAAGACAGTTATACAACCCAAAATAATGTCTACCACTGTGTGTGTGCCAGAACTTGGTGTCACAAGCTACGGGCAACTAGTAGAATATACATAACATGAATAATACCCTATCCTACTGTCTGAATCAGGATAGACAGAAACAACAAAAAAACAAGCAAGACTTCTTCGGCTGCGGATCGGCAAGAAGGGAGTGCAGATCACCATAGAAGTCCTAGATGCGCTCACTGATATGCACCAAAGTGATGTCCGGATCCACCTGCCTCAAATCCTGTACATTTAAGTACAGAAGTGTAGCATGAGTACATAAACAACATGTACCCAGTAAGTATCCCGTCTAATCTCGAAGAAGTAGAGACGAGAGGTCGACTCGATACTTACTAAGGTCAATAAATATATATAAGTACGTATGATGTATTCAAAACATGGGATTTACAAGTATCAACAGTTTACAGCAGGTGGTATAAGTCAAGAATCTTACAGCATCAAGTTTATAGTTCATCATATGAGATAATGGCAACACAAAGCATGTATAAGCTTTTCCACAGTTAACATGCGCACATAATACCGAGGCGACGGCCCGAACCAACAGAAATAAACTGTGTACTTGCCGAGGCTCGACGGCGCGCCTATAGATGCATCTATTCATACCGAGGCGATCGGCCCGATCCACAAATAAGGATAAAATATCAAGTTCACACACATGACACATAAATGGTCAAAATACCAATTCAAATTCAATTAACTATAGAAATATGCTCATATCCCCTTTTTAAGTCTCTAGTACACACTAGGCGTTCATGACAATAATTTAACACAAGAGATATATTTAATAAGCATGTTGTAGGTCCTAAGCTACTCGGACATTTAACATTGTAGCAGCTACGCACGTGCTCTCGTCACCTAACGCGTGTGTAGTCCCCGCATTTAGCAACAAACACTCAAACATTAATCCTAAGGGGACAATTCCCTCTCACGAGGTTAGAAAGGAGACTCACCTCGCTCCGAAGCGCACTTCTGATATCAAGAATAAGCCCAAACCCTTAATTTGTAGCCAAACGAGCGCCAACTTGCAATGATGTATGGAAACTCCCCCTTTGGAATCGCCAACATCGCCTAAGTGTTGAAAGAAATGTGGAAGAAATGAGCTTGAGCTCGTATTAAATGAGCTTCTGTCCCCAACGATTTTTGCTTCTGCGGAGAGAATCCCGCTTATGCGGGTTCCGCTTCTACGAAAGTGGGCCACTTTTGCGGAAAAAGGCCAAGGGGGCCTGGGCCGCTTCTGCAGTCTCAAACTCACTTCTGCGGGTCTGCTTAAGCAGAAAGCCCATCGCTTCTGCAGTTATGGGCCTAGGGCGGATGGACCGCTTCTACGGTCAGGGGTCTGCTTTTGTGATTTCCCCTAGGCTTGGCCCCTTCCGCTCCTGCGATAAAACGACCGCTTCTACGGTCTCGCTTCTGCGGTCCAAGAGCCGCAGAAGTGGTTATGTCAGAAGCAGCAGATGAAGTTTTTTCTTCCAAGTTTTCAACTTCACTCGAACCTCGACCATTTGACGCTTGGGGCTCCCGAGCCCCGCCCGAACATACCGACAAATCTGAAATCATGAGGCGGACCTACTCGAACCCTCGAAACACTCAAAACAATGCTAAATCGAGGAATCAACCCCCAAAACCAAATGAATCAATTCATTGAACTTCAAGTTCTTAATTCTCCTTCAACGGGTCAAAACGCCCTTAAACTACTCGGATTGACACCAAATTTTACGGGTAGGTCTTAACTGATATTTTGGACTTGTACCAAGTTTTGGAATTGAAATCCGAACCCGATACCTATGAAAACAATGATTTCTTAGTTTATTTAATTCTTTGAAACTTAAACTTAACAATTTTACATAAAAATTCATTACTCGGGCTAGGGACCTCGAAATTCGACTCCGGGAATATGCCCAGGTCCGATATTTTCCCGCGGACCCTCAGAAATTGACAAATCACGATTCCGGGTCCGTTTCCCTAAAATATTGACCGAAGTCAAACTTGGCCTTTTAAAGGAACTTAAAGAAGCAACTAGGCTTAATCTCGCTCAGAACTCTTCTAACCTTCGAACCACCTATCCCCGCAAGTCATAATTTAGCTAAAGCAAGTGCGGAAAGTATTATTTAAGGGAACGAGGTTCGAAAATACAAAACGACCAGTCGGATCGTTACACACAGGGTGAACAATTGCAAGATGAAGAAAATGTGCAATTGGAAGAAAAAGAAAATGATGCAAGTAATATCTTAGCTGAATTGTCTCTTGAAAAAACACAAGAAGGTAGTGTGC
>MU735362.1:110906-132037 GCA_026770625.1 Nicotiana glauca
ATGCAATGCACATGACCGCTGTGGCGCACAACCCGATCCATTTGGGTACCCGCACTCACTGTGGGGGTTCAGACTCCGGAGGGGCTCCTACAGCCCAAGCGCAATATCAATATCACACGGCTGTGGCATGCAGCCCGATCCATTCTCAGTCCAAAAATGCACATATAAAACTGCTGCGGTGCGCAGCCCGATCCATGCTCAGTCCAAAAATGCACATAAGCCACTTGGGCGATATTCAAATAACAGTTCTCAGCTCAAAACGTCAAAAATATGTTGTTTAAGTTTTCAAATCTTAGAAAAATGGCAGAGTTTACAGATTAGTGTTAAAACCCTAGACCGAGATCAAATAGTATGCAAAAAAAAGCGAAAATAGTGATATCAATCCCTGAAGGATTCACATAGTTGGCACGAAGCCCAGTCATGGCTATCAGTCCAAATTATGATGATAACAAGTAGTTCAGTCAAATACGCGGTAAAAATCAACAACCGGGATGGACCAAGTCCCAATCCCCAATGGTGCTCTACCCCACGCTCATATCCGGCGTGCAAGTCACCTCAATACAGCACTATGATGTGCAATTCGGGGTTTCATACCCTCAGGATATCATTTACAAGTATTACTCACCTCGAACCGGCGAAATCTCTAGCTCGCGATGCCTTTTCCCCTCAGCTCGGCCTCCACGCGCGTCGAATCTAACCAAAATCAGAGCGAATACATCACACTATGCCAAGGGAACAATACCCAATCGAAAACAATCAAAATATAGCAAAAATCTCGAAACTAGCAAAACCCGAGCCCCGGGCCCACTTCTTGAAAAATCACAAAACTCACATTACTGGATTCCTCGTCTTGCCACGAGTTCATACATACCAAGAACTCCCAAATCCGAGCTTAAATGATGACCTATCAAATCCCTATTAGAAATATCAAAAACTCAAGCCCTAACTTTACCCCTTTTTGATGAATTTCAACCCACTTCCATGTTAAATCTATTATAAACTTGAATAATTAGGCCAAGGGACTTACCTCCAATCGATTCCCAGTCAAAACTCTCAAAAATACTCGCCCAAAGCTCTCAAGGTCGCTCCACAATGGTGAAAAATACCCCATGCTCGCAGATGAAATGTAACATTTAAACCCTTCTGCCCAGTCGACTTTCGCTTCTGCAGATCAAATACCGCTTTTGCGACATCTGCTTATGCGGTCAACGTCCGTTTTTGCGAACTTTTCACTTAAGGCACCTACCGCTTCTGCGGTCCCCGCTTCGCTTCAGCGGGACCGCCCATTCCGCTTCTGCGAGGCCCAGCTCGCTTCTGCGAGACCGCTTATGCGGTCCTCTTTCCGCTCCTGCGGAATCTGGCAAGGGCCAAGACTTCTGCTTATGCGCTCCTCAAACCACTTCAGCGAGACCGCACCTGCAGTCCCATAACCGCAGGTGCGAAACCAACAGATACCAGCAACCCCAACATGCAACAAACTTCAAAAACTCTCCGTTTAACCACCCGAACTCACCCCGAGGCCCCCGGGACCTCAACCAAAAGCACAGACATGATCCAATACCCTATTCAAACTTGTTCCATTCTTAAAAACACATCCAACAACACAAAAATCCTCATTTTTCATCACTTTTAAGCCTAAGTTCTTCAAATTCTTCCGAAACTTACATTTAATCAAAAACCCAACCAAACGACGTCCGAAGGACCTGAAATTTTGCACACATATCCAAAATCACCTAACGAAGATATTGCAACTCTCAGAATTCCATTCCGACCCTCGGATCAAAATCTCACCCATCAGCCGAAATTCGCCAAAATACTAACTTCGCCAATTCAAGCCTAATTCTACACCGGATCTCCAAAATCAATTCCGATCACGCTCCTAAGTCACAAATCATCCCCCGAAGCTAACCGAAACACCGGAAATAACATCCGAGCCCTATAACTCATATGTCAACGTCCGATTGACTTTTCCAACTTAAGTCTTCCTTAAAGAGACTAAGTGTCTCATTTTTTATCAAAACCAATCCAAATCAACTCTAACACACCACATACCGATAACAAAACATGAAGAAGTATAAAATGGAGGAAACGGAGCAGTAACACATGAGATGACATGTCGGGTCGTCACAATAGCCTTACATTAAATTTATATTTTTTATATTATCCCTTATTACTTTAATATTTCTATTCTCTTTTTTGTCTTTTTACGATATACTTCTTCTCTTTTTATTCTATCATATTTTATTCTCTTTCTCCTATTATTCTTTGGAATATTCTCTCTATTATAAATGTATGTGTAGCCAGTGCATAAAGTATTTCGCATTCATGCAGGATCTGGGGAAGGGCCGCACTCATATGGATGTAATGTGTATTTATAAATAATTTCATTAAAACTAAACGGAATAGTTTCAAATTTAATTAAATTTTTTACTATAAAAGTATATTTTTTTTCAAGGACATACTAAAAAGAAAATTGCATCACATAAATTGAGACAAAGGAGGTAGAGTAATATTTTTGTCGTTGCCCAAAAATTGCAATAGTCCCATCGGCCCTGTCAATAAACAAAATGCCACCCCTTTCCCCAGTAGCCCAATACACGCGACCCCAACCTAAGTATAACGCCAAACGTAAGGCGGGAATGGGGCTTGATGGAGCTGACACCAAAAATTTCACTGGGCCCTTTAGTGATGCCTACAAGGAGGCCCCTACCCATAACACAACCTCATACGCAAACACTGCTCAAGATGTGGCATTGGACCGCCAAGCCAATACAAAATCAACAACTAGGGTCCATACCCAATTGGAACCATCCAGCCCAAATAATCACCCCTACCCAAATACCTACGCATCCCCTACTCTTATCTCATCGGATTACTCTAATGGGAAAAACTCAACACACTCCATGAACACTCAAGTGCCTCAAATGAGAACCCACCCAATCTCGGGTGACATGACACCTTCCGTCCAATCAAACATATACCACATTATATCTGAATCCACTCTCCATATGCATTAACTGATGACCTTTCTACTGACCTAGATTTGACACCAAACGACGTCATTATGAGCCTGCTCATTAACATAACCCCCACCATTACCCAAAGTAGCAAAACAAAAAGGCATAAAAATGAAAAAAAATAGCCACCACCCACCATTGTGATGTCACTACCACTGCCACCAGACCAATCATCGGCATCTTGGCTGGAAGTGGCGCTTCAAGGATAGGGACTAGCTTACAAATTCACCCTGGAAAATCAACCAGTAACCCTGATTGTCCAAAACCATGCGTATCTGGAGAGGGTAACAGTAGAAGCCCTAAACAACCTTAGCGGCCTTTGGTCCATGCTTGTGGCAGGCGATGACAAGCAATGGCAACATGCAACCCAATTTGGACCCACCAATACTCAACACCCTAATATCTCAAGTGTTCCAATCAATCCCCTTCTTCCTAAACCCGGGAATGAAGGACCCATCAGCGTCTCTAGTATCTGTGACCATTGAACCCCAAAACCACCAAACTCTGTCACCTTCTACTCCTGTAGAGAAGAACCAGTCACTACCGCTGGAAAAATCACAAGGAAAAGAAACAAAGCCTTAGATCTTCTGAAAAGGAAAACCACACCGGAAATGGAAGGAACAACCTACGGTCCCCTTGGCACAGACTCTCTCTTACTAGACTCAATCAGAGCAATCGAGTTCAGCATGGAGACTAGCAAAGTGCTTGTGCTGTTGTGTCCTAGAATAATGACCAAGTGTGGTCTGAGCCTAGTCTCTCACCACACCTAGGGTGGGACCAAACAAAACCTCAACTTGACCCGAGTTCTAAGCATGCAGAAAAAGAACCAAAAGAAACTAATGAGGTCTCATTAGGGAATGGAAAAGCCTCTCAGAAACCAGTCCCCAAACCGCCGACCACCCTGATAAACTACATCACATGGAATGTTAGGGGTGGAAACAGTGCAGAGTTCAGGAGGCACTGCATGGACCTGGTTCAGCTCCACAAGCCAGCACTGCTGGTCTTGCTAAAAACAAAGGTGGCTAATCACAAAAAGCTGACGGAAGAGCTACATTTTGATATGCTTATCCAATCTCCGGCCGATGGCTTGTCTGGTGGGAGAGTGATAATGTGGAAAGAATACTGTATCACTGTTTATGAGGTCTCTGTTACCCCTAACTCCTCAGGGCATCCATGCCATGGTTAAGGTACTCTCATCCCATACCCATTGGTTATTTTTAGCCATTTATGCTAGCAATTTTTTAGCTGATAGGAAGTTGCTATAGGAAAGTCTGGTTACAATCTCCAAAAGCAATCCTAACAACTAGTTTGTAGGTGGATACTTCAATGAAGTTTTAAAAGCTAGGGACAAATTTAGGGGCAACCCCATTAACTCAAGTCGTAATAATTATTTTGGAGCTGCCTTAATGAATGTAAACTAGTCAACTTAGGGTACAAAGGCAGCAAATTCACCTGGACAAACAAAAGATACAAAAATATGAGTAGTCTGAATTTAGAAAGGATAAATATGTGCTTTGCTAATGATTGTTGGATTTCCCAGTACCTTAAGGCTACTATTATACACCTCCATAGGATCCACTCAGATCACTACCATGTTCAACTAGTGCTAAAGGGTGACTCTCTCAATAATTCCAACAGACCTTTTAGGTTTGAATCCATGTGGACTAGCCACCCCTCCTTCCCTAGTATCATCAATTAGGCTTTCACCAATAACTCCTCCCTAATTCAATCAACTGAAACATTCAAAAACATTGTGACCCAGCAGAACATGCACGCTTTTGGCAAAATCTTTCACAAAAAGAGACGGATCCTAGCCAGAATTGCTCAGATCTAAAAATTGCCAAACCACCAGTTCAGCAATTACCTGTTAAACTTAGAAAGCAACCTGACCAGAGAACTTGACTCATTCCTCAAGAATGAGGAAGACTTATGGAAACTCAAGTCAAGGGTTAATTGGCTAACTGAAGGGGATGCCAATACTAGATTCTTCCACACCTGCACTCTTAATAGGAGAAGAAGAAACAGGATCCTGCCCCTCAAAGAGGAAAGTGGAAACTAGCTCTATGACTAAGGGGACATTAATGCCTCCATAATGTTTTTCTTCCGGAGCCTCTATACTTCCTCACACACCTAAGCTCCCACCTCCACTATCATCTATCTGGACATGACTCATATCCTATCAGACTATCAAAGAGACAGCTTGGATAGGCCCCTTGAGGTTAGTGAAATCAACCAGTGCTTCAACACTCACTGGAGCATTGTGGGGAACTCAGTAATTGACTTCTACAACCAACGCTTCAACACTCTCTACATGGATGAGACCATGAATAAAACTCATCTCTGTCTCATTCCCAAGTGTCCCCAAGACAACATGCTCAAAAGCTTCAGGTCAATTGGGCTTTGTAACACTATCTACAAGACCAACACTAAGATCATTGTCAACAGGATCAGGCCCCTCCTACTGGAAATTATTGGACTTAGCCAGGGTAGTTTCCTATCAAATAGGAGGTCTTCTAATAATGTAATCATTGTCCAATAATACATTACTCATTTTGGGAGAATGAAATGGAGCCAATCTCATATGATTCTCAAAATTGACTTAGAGAAGACTTTTGACAGGCTAGAGTGGTCTTTCATTAGGGACACACTGCATGTCTTAAACTTTCATCCTGGGCTGACTAAGTTAATCTTGTCATGCATTAGCTCATCCAACATCTCAATCCTAGTGAATGGGGGCAAAACAGGTTCCTTGAAGCCCTCTAGGGGCATCAAACAAGGGGACCCAATCCCCCATTACTTGTTCATTCTGTGTATGGAGAGGCTCTCTAGGTCTATTGATAAAGTTGTCCAAGACAAACAATGGCACCCCATCAGTATCAGTAGGTCTGGCCCAAAAATTTCTCATCTATTCATTGCTGATGACCTTACTCTCTTTGCAAAAGCCAACACTAGGAACTGCACCACAATCTACTCTATCCTGCAGACATTCAATGAGGATTCTAGCCAAAAAATTAATCTCACAAAATCCAGGGTCCTTTTCTCCTCTAACGCAAGGCAGGATACGATGGAATGCCTTAAAAATGCATTGTCAATCCAAGATACAACATCTTTTGGGAAGTACCTTGGATTCCCTATGTTCCATGAGAGACCTACTAGTAATGACTTCCAATTCATAATAGATAATATGCAGTCCAAGCTGGCTAGTTGGAAAACAAATTGCTTTAATATGACTGGAAGGATTATTCTTGGCAAGGACTCTCTCAGTTGGCATAATAATAGTTGTTTGCTGGGTTAGTTTTGCTCTCTACCTTCTCACGGTGGGATGGAAACAAGAGAGCTCAACTGGAGTGGAAGCCAAAGGACGGGGCCTAGAATCTGTGATCGATCCGAAGAACCACTCCCAGATACGATTCTGCTCCCCCTTCGTACTACCATGAGATTCTTGCCCGACTTTCTTTCGGCTTAAGAAGGATGCGGTGAGAATGAGAATCACTTTGGAACTCTAGGGGAATGGGCATTTTAGGGCGGGATCTAAAAGCTCTCCAATGTGTTACGGAGCCTTCAGCCGTGAGAGTGTGAATATAATTCAGCTCGAACGAAGTGAGAGAGGATCGATAAAGCTGAGAGCGGGATCCAGAATTTGAGGAAGCGACTGGAAGGGAAGAAACTGGGCTAGACTGCTGATCTTCTGGAGTAGCCTGACCCTGGGAAAGAGACTGTAATCGCCGCCGAGAATAAACATGTTGTGCTGGGTGACAGGAATCCTCTGAGGTCAGCTGAACTGGCTGACAATCGGCAGAAAATTCTGAGCAAAGCTCGGTCCTATTGAATTAGTTGCACATGATTACGATCTTCTCGGGGTCGGGGTTCCCTTTACCGGGATTTCCCCTTGGCAGATAGAGCGGAAACAGAAAGCGATATATCCGCTGCTATTATATGCTCGTAGGTTGTAGTTGCTCTTTGAGTTCTCTCTTTCTTTCTTTATGGGTCTTCCCAGGCCGTTAGATCAAGATAAGAAAGATAAGAATGGTATTAGATAGATGTCTTCTTCTTTACTAAAGGAGTAGGTATGGGGCGCCCTTACTTTTTGAATGGGTTACCTTAGGCATTACTAACTAATCCACTATGTCCGCTATCGAATAGCCTAGGCAAGATAGAAAGTCTCTCTTATTGGTATCCCAAGACATGTTATGCAATACATCAAATTGCCCCCAAGACTACCAAAAAAATTGATAGAATTCAGATGACTTTATCTGGGGCACAACTCCAAACAATAAAAAAATTGCACCTGGTTAGACAGGACAAAGTCACTAGGCAGAAGTCCTATGGTGGGTTGGGCTTGCATAAATCTGAGCTTAAAAATAAAGCTTCACATGTTGCGCTGGCTTGGAGGATCTACCATAAAACCTCCAGATTATGGGTTAGAGTTCTGATCTCTAAACATTGTAACTGGAACCATACCCCCAAGAAGCCAAAATCTCCTATCTGGCAATGTATACTCAAGGGCTGGGATATATGCAACAAGGCTAGTAGATGGATTGTCCACAAAGGTAATAGGGTGAGCTTCATAAATGATGCTTGGATCCCAAACCATGTAGCTATCAGGAACATGATTAAGGGCCCTCTAACCCCTAATAACATAGCTACCGAAGTGGGCTCAGTCTACAATTATGGGAACTGGATCTCTCTTCCATCTTTATGGACATCCCCGAGAAAATCACTAACCTAATCAAATCAACCTTCATTCCTTCCAACTCTGCCAAGGAGGACATGCTAATATGGTATTAACTCTAAACGGGTCCTTCACCAACAAATTAGCCTATACCTTCCTTAGAAGAAATAGGGAGTCTTTGTGGAAAGGTGAGGAAAACAACTTCACTTGGATATGGAAGTTAAAAGTCCCTAACAAAATCAAAAACTTTACTGGATCCTTACTCAAGATAGACTGCCTACTGGCTACTGGGGCCTTCCTGCACATAATTGGGGCTAACTGTAACCCCCAATGTTGTTTTTTCTTAGCAACTCCTGAAATCAGTGACCACATCTTCTTTGAATGCCCCAATGCAACCTACTTCTGGAAAGAAATGTTATCCAAGGGATCTACTGAAAGTCAACAGTTAAATCCCACTTTCTCTACCCAGTTATGGCCATTAACATGGAACAAGCTTAAAAAGCTATCCTTCAACAATATCATTCCTTGGGAAAACATCATTCCTTTTTGTTTTTGGCACATTTGGTTAGCTAGAAACTATAACCTCTTCAATAATAAAAGAGATAACATTAGTACTAATAACATCATCTCCAAAGCAACAGAGTACTATATGTTGGCAAAAAATGATGCTATCAGGAGGCCATTCCATACCAGAGTTAAATGGGAACCCCCAGGAGGGGTCACTATAAACTCAACACATATGGGGCCGCCATGGGTAACCCAGGCACTAGAAGAATTGGTGGAGTATTCAAGAATAATAACGGGGATTGGATTATGGGGTATATGAAAAATATACCACATACCACCAATACCATGGAAGAACTGAAATCTCTACTGAAAGGACTCCAACTCAAAATAGCTGGATCCCACTAGACATAAATACAGATTCGGCTGAAGTAATAAAAATGCTACTCACAAGAAACACAACTTACGATCCTATGATTTGTGAATGCATGCTATTAATGCAAATGCTGGACAAGGTGATGGTTAGGAAAACCTACAGGGAGCAGAATAAGGTGGCTGATGCATTGGCAAATGAGACAGCAAATTCAAGTTTTTTGGGTAGAACCATCATACTAGCAGTTCCTCCGATGTTTGCAAATGATATATTTTGGGCAGACATCCTAGGAACTGAATTTGTTAGGAATTTTTGGGCATGTAATATTGATACAATTGAATAAAATATGGTCTTCTTAGGGGAACTTAATACCCTAGCATAGACACTACTATGTAATGTAACTCCTAGTCTTTGTTTTTATTATCTATATTATTATAAAAGCATGAATAAAATATTGGATTACAAAAATAACCTTTAAATATTAAGCATAATAACTTATAATAAAATGACATAATCGGAATTCTAGACATTAGCCATGTAATCCTATTAGTTTTAGGACATAATACTATATATTAAGAATCCTACATGATTAACTTCATGAATTAGATTTTATTCTTTTTATTTAGAAAAAATTCAATATTTGTTACTACTAAAATTCATATATAAAGAATCAAATTTATACTATGCAATGTCAGCACACTCCATTTATGAAAAGTCCAAGAGTCTCCTTAACAGGACGTTTCGTAAATGTCCAAAAGCCACTTTCTTTTGGAAAGAATTACAAGAAAATCCACGTGACTTCACACCATAACAAAAAATGGCCCATGTTTTTAAGGTTTACCCCACCTAGCCCACATTGTACATATTTTGAAAGCACCTACAAATTCAAAATTTATGTTTTTACAACCATTGCTTCTAAAAGCTACGGAATTAATTCTTTGTTCTCACAGCTATTGCTTTCACTCTCTCTTCTTCTCACATCTTCTACATATGCTTCAAAGGGCCGTGTATTTTCTTCTTCTCCTATTGTGTCACCTGCTTGCAATGAAATGAAATTGAAGAGTTGAAATTCACCATTGAAGACCATTCAAAGCTTTGCTTTTGAAAACGAATATTTTTTGAATTTATTAGTTATTTGGATTGGGTATTGTTCCAATTGATTGAAAATATCAAAAGGAGTTCCAAATTTAAATTTGAAGTGATTTGGAGTAGATTTGAGTTAAATTTCAGAAAAGACGCAAGGAAGAAGATGTAGTCAGTTTTTTGTATAATTATGTATAATCTTGTATAATATTGTATATGAGTGTAGAAACACACCTTATACACTTTTATACATATTTATACAAGCGTCTGTAGATGAACTCTTCCACGATTTTCAATTACAATTCTTGTTCAAAACCAGTTCAAATCTCCATTAAATGACTTCAAATTTTATATACAAACTCCTTATACTATTTCTAACAAGTCTAAATAACACCCACTCTAAATTTCTCACAAAATTAAAATTGGAATTTAAACCCACATATTTAAGCTAGTTAAAAATCTAATTTTCACCATCCAAATGAATTTGGTTTGTTGAATTAATATTTGAGTCACAATTACTGATTCGAAAATTAATTTAAAATCTTGAGGAATCATTTTTAAAAATTAAATAGTAATTTTGAGAACCCATTGGAGTTAGATGTTGAATCTTAGCCTATTATTTATGGCTAGTTGGTTGTAAATTAAAATATGGGCTATAAAATTAAAAAGTATGGAGCCAAGTTATTCTAATGTGAATTTTTCCTTTCTTTTATTTAAATATTACTCCATTAAATAATTAAATAAGGTACGTTGCAATTATTTAGAATGTTATTTCAATAATTTAACTTTTAAGTTTTGGGGTTCCCTCTTTTATAATGGCACATGATGGTTTAAATATTTGTTTATATGAATGAGCAATAAAATTTAATTAATGAGAGAAATTATATATATAATAATAAAACAATCATCTAAAGCATAATAACTCACAATAAAAGGACATAACCAGTATTCTAGACATTAGTCTTGTAATCCTATTAGTTTTAGGACATAATACGATACATTAGAAATTCTACATGATTACCTTTACGAATTTCATTAGTATAATTATGTCTGGGCATAGATATATAATACTAAATGTTAGCATATAAACCTAATACATTTAGGAACATGTTAGATTTTCTGTTAGTATAATTACTTTCGGGATATGGGCATATTTTTAGACATGTAATCCTATTACTTTTATGATATACTTGTTAAAAAAGATATATTACTAATTTAATTTGAAAATATATTATATTGTCTAAATTCATTTAGAAACAGGAGAGCCTATATTATTATAAAAGCACGAATATAATATTGAATAGACCAAAATATCCCTAAAATATTAAACATAAGAACTCATACTGAAAGGACATAGTTGTAATAACTTATTTTTTTGAACTACAATAACTTCTATGTTAATTTTTTTTTAATATTTAAGACTTTAAAATTAATACAAGTTTGTCTATTGCATTCTTATTAAATATGTAGGAAGATTTAATAAAAATAGATTTTATAAGAATCCTCCATAGTGGTAATACATTACCACTCTATAATATTCAATATCAAGAAAAATAAAAGAAATGCTAAACGAACTACATAGAGCGCTGAATTTGAGGAAACAAAATCCCTAGATAATATATTATTATATTATATCTGAACTACTTTTCTACTCAAATAATATTTTTCTATTAATTTTTCGTGTAATATAAAAAAAAATCCAATTATTAAAGGACAACTAATAAATTTTTAAAGAATATAAATGTGTGAGAAAAAAAAAGGTTGGTAAGAGCCAATACTATTAATGATTTGCAAACCTAAAGATCTAAAAGTGGAATGTCATATCGATCTTTTTACTCTTTGAAAATAAATTTATGGTGGATAAAGTTCTAATTACAGTTAGATATTCAAACATGAGATGAACTAATATTAAGAATCTAAATCAACAGAAAATAAATTATATCTTATGTTAAACCAAATAATCAAATCTTTCAATTAATTATTTAGCAAGAGAATCCAATTAAATTAGTTTTTAAATTCTTCATACGAGTAAAATTATTTTTCAAGTTAAAAAAAAGATCTTAGGGTACATAAATTTATTCCATAGAAAGAGTGTTAGAGATTACAAAAATATATCACAAAGTAACAAAAAAAATTAGTATAATATTAAGAATACCATAGAAGTGTTTGAGAAAGCGTAATCAAAATTAAATCACGACAAATGTAAGTTTTCAGGACTATATTATAAAAGTCGATTCTGGTATAGCGATATTATTCTTTGTAGATACCTCAAGCGTAATCGAAATAATATTCATATATCATACATTACTTGTAAATGTCATATCAAGAGACATGATATTGTTAGAAATAAGAACAAGTGGTGTACTAGCAATAATTTTATTATGAGGTCGTACAACTCACTTTAGATTTGATATACCTCTTCAAATATCTAAAATAACCATCACAAATATATCAACACAGAGAAATAGTGCAAAATCTATAAGGAAAGCAAGTATGATAATATGGGATGAAGCGTTTTCGGCTAAGCATCAAACAATCAAAACAATCGCCCAGAGTTTTAGAGATATATTGGATATCGATGAACCGTTTGGTGGAAAAGTAATAGTTTGGGAGGTGATTTCTGTCAAGTACGATAAGTAGTTCCAAAATTGACGAAAGCAAAAACTATAAATGCTAGCTTACCTAAATTCTACTTATTATCTCAAATGAAAAATATTCAAATGACAAGAAATATAAAAGTAAGAACAGATCCAACATTCGGTGACTTCTTGCTTCGTATCGGAACGAAGAAGAGCATCCAATAAAAGATGATTTGGTTCTTCTATAACACTTGGTTATCAACCCCAATGGTAATAGTAGTGCATTTAATAAGGAGAATATTTTCATCATTGGATTAAAACGCAATACATGAGAATTATATGATTGAAATTAAAGAGCTATCTTAGATAACAGTAATGAATTTGTTGATCAACTAAATAAAAGATTGATAATTTTTTTTGGTTTTGACTCAGCAGAAGATGATACCAACAATTACTACCAAGAAGAATATTTATATACTTTAATACCAAATAGTCTTCTAACATACATGTTTGTTGTCAAATTCATTATCTCTTACATATGTTAGTGTGACTATATATATAATAGACTAAGTTAAAATTGATCTTCCATTGCATATAGGTTGATTTTAAAGAAAAATATGCATGTCATGCTACTGAAAATTTAGATCCGCTGAATAGTTTATGTAATAGTACACACGGTATATAGAAGTTTTGACAATAACGTCATACATGCAGAACTTATAATACTAATCAATGTGCTTCTAAGTATGTGTTTATCCCTGAATTCAGCATTCGTGTTCCGAAACTAAAGAATATCCTTCTAAATTTGTGTAAAAATAATTTCAGTATGTTTATGTTTTGTAGTAATAATAAATAAAGCACAAGGACCAACATCCTAAATATTGGATAATATTTGCCACAATATATTCTCTTAACGAATAACTATATGTTGCACTTTCAAGAGAGATATCAATATCGACAACATGAGTTCTGGTTATGGCAGAATAACCAAAGTATTATAAGGAAATATATAAAAAAAAACATCGTCTATAAAGAAGTGTTCGGTAAGATAACATCACATTAGATACCTTTAAACTACAATACATAATTATATACTTAACATGACTAAAATGATCATTTATGTAAGTTCTGATGATGCTCTTTCCTTTTGAATTATGCTAATATAATAATATTTTTTGGTATTTAAATGATTGTTGTAGTATTATATATAAACAATTTCTTATTAATTAAATTTTAATATTTTTTTATATAAATAAATATTTAAACATTTATTTGCCATTATTAACGTGCAAGTTCGTAGATACTAGCATATATAAAAAGTTTGAATGGAAGCCAAACATTAGAATTTTCTCTCTCTTTTTTTATTTTATTTGAAACAATGGAGTAAATAACTCTGCAAGGCGGGAATTGTCGGTCCAAATTAATCCACCTCATCAGGTAGCCCAAAGCGTTAGAACTCCCAACAAATGACGTGGCATCTTCACAGCCAATGCTTCCCTGTTCTATGTTAACTTACGCTTGTTGCGTACTGGCCCTAACGTCCTCATGAAAAATGACCAAATGCTCGCCATTTCGCCAATACATAGCCCCCGGTTCACGTTAGTTAACACCCCTCCTTGTAAAAGTACCAGAACCCATTTATGGCGGGAATCTTGTTAACCGTTTAAATAAAGATCGC
Organism: Nicotiana glauca; assembly: GCA_026770625.1. NCBI lineage: Eukaryota > Viridiplantae > Streptophyta > Magnoliopsida > Solanales > Solanaceae > Nicotiana > Nicotiana glauca. Next base: position 124,813 of record MU735362.1, read on the forward strand.
CCATCTTTGTCCATTAAATACTACCTAAAACATAAAGTTAAATTAGTGTTTCAATATATGTAACATAAATATAAGTTCAATTCGAGACGGCAAATGTACGCCCAATTATAATTTAAATGCTGAATTCGTCTCTGTTTTCAAGCAACTTTATCTCAATCATGGCTTCTGGGTCGAACTCTTTGATGTGGTTCAGGAAGGGATTGAGACTCCATGATAATCCAGCTCTGGAGTACGCAGCTAAAGGGTCGAAGTTTCTATACCCGGTTTTCGTGATTGATCCACACTACATGGAGCCCGACCCGACTGCATTCTCTCCCGGTTCTTCCAAAGCCGGGTTGAACCGGATCCAGTTCTTGCTTGAAAGCCTAGTTGATCTTGACTTGAGTCTCAAGAAGCTTGGTTCACGCTTATTGGTGCTCAAGGGTGACCCGGGCGAGGTCTTGATTCACTGCTTGAAGGAGGTACCAATCAATTTCCTAGCTTCTACTTCTAGGGTTTTTAACTCTGTTTAAGTTGGAAGTTAATTATTGTTTGCTAAGTGTCGAGCAAGTTAACTGTTTTAGTCTAGGATATGGGCATGATTGTCCAGGTGAAGCAAATACGTAAAAGTTAATAGTTAAATTAGTTACCAACACATGGAAAATAAGTTAATTAAGAGAAGTGAAAAAGAAAAGTGATTTCTCTGACTTTTTTGAGTTACCAAAGTGTGTTCTTGCCATGTGATTCTGGGTCTATATTTGATGAAAGTGTGTTGTCAGTGGTTTGCATGCTGATTGCTAAGCGTTGGAGTAGTCATTTATGGATCGACATTTAAGAGATGTTTATCGGTTGAAGTTTTACATCATACAGTTTAGATCAGCTTATAATTTTATATCTTTTACTTTTCTAGTTACACAGCTGTTCCTTTTTAAGCACTTTGATCCATTCAGCTACGGCTAATTCAATAGATCTACTTATACTCCATTGTTTAGTTATACAATTGATCTATATTACTTAAAAAAGTCAGTTATGTGTATGCTTTGATGTCTTGGAGAACCATGAAACGTTGAAACTAGAGTCAAACTGTTGATTGAATCCGCGCTATACGCTACGAAAGTCACTGGTTTCTTTCAGGGGGTTTGTTTCCTCTTTCAAATTGCATTGTACCAATGTAACTTTGTCAGCATTTTTTCCTTCGTTGGAGCACCAGTACTTTTACTAGCCATTGATTTGTATAATCTTTGCATAACTTTCAGTGGAGCATAGGAAAGCTTTGCTTTGAGTACGACACGGAGCCCTACTATCAAGCTTTGGATGTAAAAGTCAAGGTAAAATTTCTTTCCAATTGAGGAAAGGTTTAATTTCCTAAAGGCAAGCTTAGTAAGATCCCAAATGGTGTTTCTTGGTTGGTTACATAAGTTTTAAATTAAGAAGCTTTTTGGTCACATAATGAATGATTTGGTTCTTGGCTAAAGAACATTTACTTTTGCTGCACAGAACCACGCTTCTGTAGCTGGTGTAGAGATTTTCTCTCCTGTGAGTCACACCCTCTACAATCCTGCTGATATAATAAATAAGGTATGTACACAACATATGAGTTAAAAACTAGCTTCAGAAATCTCAGAGGACCAGTTTGCTTATTTTCTGGGAAAAGACGTTTATGGAGAAAAGGGTGCACTTCTGTTTTCTTGTTGAAGAAAGCAATTGGTGTGGAATGACATTAGGTCTAGATTCCATATTGATCAATTTTATTTGGTTGTCTACAAAGAATGGGGGATCCCCACCTTTGACTTATCAGTCTTTCCTTAAACTGGCTGGGCAACCATCTTGGGTATCAACCCCTCTTTCAACAACAATATCTTCTCTTCCTCCTATTGGAAATACTGGAAATTTTGCGGTGTCAGGAGTTCCAACTGTCAAAGAACTTGGTTATGAAGATTTAAACGAGGTATGTATTATGAGATTTTTGGTGAAGTCCTTTTGGTGTATATCATATAACAAATTCTGTTTGCAGGACGAACGGACTCCTTTTAAAGGTGGAGAATCAGAAGCACTGAAGAGATTGAGAGAATCAATTGCAAACAAGGTGTCTCAATGTTTAGCATACATAATTTAGCCTTATGCAATAGATAGCTCAAATCTCTCCGTTGTTTTATGTATTCTCCTTGGCTTTTGTACCAATTTGCTAATACAAACTGCTTATTTCCTGCTGCAGGAATGGGTGGCAAATTTTGAGAAACCCAAGGGTGATCCATCTGCATTTATGAAACCAGCTACAACAGTTTTATCACCTTACTTAAAGGTGAGCTGGACACAGGCTAATAGAATTAGTACTTGCTATTCTGAAATATTCTAATCTCTTACCCTCACATTTCTTTCGAAGTTTGGTTGTCTCTCTTCCAGGTATTTCTACCAGTGCATTCAGGACATTCAAAAAAGCGTAAAAAAGCATACATCTCCGCCTGTTTCTCTTCTTGGACAGGTAGATTGCCTGTTGTTTCGTGTTTAGAGCTCTTATACGCCCAAGTAACTTACAATTTCATCAACTACTGCAGTTGTTATGGCGTGACTTTTTCTACACAGTTTCCTTCGGGACTCCTAATTTTGATCAGATGAAGGGTAACAGAATATGCAAGCAGGTGATGACAGCAATCTTTTTCTTTGACTTGGTGCATGTTCCTCAAATCCGTTTTTTTGTGCTGTTGCATATTTCTCTATATAATGCTAGGTTCCTATCATGTGAATTTCTATGTTCTTGTTTTTTTCTGATTTAATGATTCAGTCTCTGAAGTTTGAGTGAACTATCTCTAGGATGTTGCCTTCTCCATTTTTTGTTTCGCTCTTAGTTTGGTCGCTTATCTATAATTACAACAGCATCTATAAAATTCTATTGTGCTTTCAAGAGTACTTTTACGATGACTGAGCTTATTCTTCAGTACTTATGTGTTCTACTTTTCTTATGGAAAGTCGAAGCTTGATGATTTTGTTGATGAAAGTTATTTGGTTATTGGTTTATATATTGGTCTGTTCACCGAATCTTTTAGTTATTGTTTCAATTTCATAAACAATTTCTAGTGTTGTAGTAATTGATGTTTTACTATACTTGACTTATCTCATTCTGGCCTGAGTTTTCCTTGTTAAACTATAGTGGGAATATGTATATATAATTGTCTACCTTCCAACAGATCCCTTGGAAGAATGATGATGAACTGCTTGCTGCTTGGAGAGATTCCAGAACGGGCTTTCCTTGGATTGATGCCATAATGGCCCAGGTTAGATCGCTGGACCTTGCTATTTTGTGTGTACTTGAGAGATACTTATTGGAGGTTCTTTGCCTGATTTGATATCGTCAGTCTATCTGATCTTTGTTCTCAATGTTTCAGCTCCGGAAATGTGGTTGGATGCACCATCTTGCTCGACACAGTGTTGCTTGCTTTTTAACTCGTGGGGATCTGGTAAATCACTTCAACTCTAGGGTAAAAGTTAATTTTTTGAATAATTTCTTCCTTTTTTACTAGTTATTGTTGTGTTGATAGTTTGTGCATTGGGAGAAAGGGCGTGATGTTTTCGACAGACTGCTTATTGACTCTGATTGGGCAATCAACAACGGAAACTGGTTATGGCTATCATGCTCTTCGTTTTTCTACCAGGTGCATGCTATTTGGTGAATCATATATGTTGTTTATGAGGATTGCTTTTCTACATTTGCGCTGGTGTTTTAATATTTTTTACCACTGGTCACAAATATGCATCAATTAGATTCGCTATGTTGAGAATATTGTTATCCCAAAGATCACATTATACGAAATTAAGCAGTTAAAAATGATATACTGGTCTTTTATTTGTTCCAAGTATAAGACTTTAAAAAGAATCAGGTGGTTCTTAATGTTGAGTAAATTTAATCAGGCGATCCTAAGTGTTTATCCTAGGAAGTGCATAGTTTTATATTTGTAGTCTCGACCAGTTGTCCTGGATGACCTCAAATATTCTGACCATTGGGGTTATCTACTTTTCAGTACCATCGAATTTATTCACCAACCTCATTTGGGAAGAAATATGATCCTGCCGGGAACTATATCAGGCATTTTCTCCCTGTTTTAAAGGGTACGTTGAACTGATTTTCTTATGCTGCAATTCCTTCTCCTTTTGTCTCTCTTATTGGGAAATCTAAATTCAATGACAGATATGCCTAAGGAGTACATATATGACCCTTGGACTGCTCCCTTAAGCGTCCAGCGTAAAGCAAGATGCATCATTGGCTTAGATTATCCAAACCCAGGTCAGTTATTTCTGCTTCTTGCAGTCGGGCTATCCATCTGACACTCAAACTTGTTATTTTCGACGTCCATTATATTTATATTGTGCAATCATATGCTCTTTCATATGGTACACAATTTTATTTTTTTCAGAAGGATGCACATGCATGTTGATTCAGGCATTCAGCAACATAGATTGGACTATTATTTCTTTCATTTTGGTAATTCAAACATGCCTAAAAGGCTAAAACAACACTGTATCCCAAAGTTCCACATTATAGTGACTGATTTTTTTCCGAAGTAACTGATTCACTCATGGTTATTTCGGCCTCATCTTGCATATAATGAAATTGAATTCTCATAGACTTTTGGTTTCTAGATCTTGAATTTTTTTAGTCCTAGCTAGTTTTTGTGATGGATTTTGCTCATTCTGGTATTTATTCTTGATTTCCTGTCTCCGTGCTATGTTATATTTTACCCGCTTAAAGCAACTATAGTTACATTTCCTAATCGATAGATCTATAGTTCACTTTGTAGGAATGAGTGGTAAAATATGTAACTATGCATATATTGATTCAGTGTTTCATTTGTGCCAGTTGTTTCCCATGATTCTGCAAGCAAAGAATGTCGGATGAGACTTGGTGAAGCGTATGAATTGAACAAAAAGCTGAATGGCCGGGTCAGTGAGGAAGACTTGAACAAGTTAAGAAGAAAATACGACAATGAATCTACAATTGTGGATTCCATTTCCAGGAAGAAGAAACAGAAGTTAGTTTGGTAAGATTGCATCATCGAAGCCATATTCAGGGTTCTACGAGATCTGCAGCAAGGTGCACCAGCAATTATAGGAACTACAAAGGAATCGTTCTCCTTCAATTACACTCCATAGAAATGATTCCTAATGTGTTCAAATGTAGGAATCCTTTGTATTTTGTATATGCCAGGAGATTATAGTTAACATTATTGAGAAAGGGGCATACCTCTGGTATATGGGATATTTAGAGTACAAAAGATGCTGACTTACTTACTATCTTCATGGAAATCTCTTGAATTCGAGCAATATGGAAAACTACATTTACTGGAGCGAAAAGTATATCTCTCCTTCTTTCCATCTGTCCAAGCTTTGGTAGATAGAGTTACTTTGTACCTGTTACTGCTAAGAGGTGACAAGTATCCCGTAGAATTAGTCGATGTTCGCACAATCTGGCATGGACATCGCTATATATCTTTGCTTAATGCCACTTTAAGCAGAGAATGAGTCCAGCTCTTTTTCGTCTTCTATTTTGTGGAAGAATTTACGTTTTATATCCATTTTTGAAGTGTAGCATGTTTCATTCGAATTATACTCGTTTAGCTTTCACTCCCATAAATGCTCAATAATTGATACTCCTATTTCCTTCTTTGGGCTATACCATTAAGTCAAATTGAATCTCTTGATCCCAATCCTATAAACTATTAGTAGATATATATATATTTTCAACAAAAATGTTTAATTATCATATCAGTATGTTTTGAATTTTAATATCCATAAAAGAGTGTTTTATTTTAACCATATGATTACAAAAAAGTTAAAGAAAAAAGAGAAAAATTATAGACACGTGGGAGAAATTCTCGCACGAGCGAGTCAACCTTGGCCGAAGCCGTCGCCCTTCGGCCAGTGCCACCCTTATTTGCCATTTTCTTTTCCAAAAAAGTTGTGGAGACAACAGAAGCGAAACAAAGAGAGTGATAAGAAAAGCTCTCGTCTCTCGATCTGCAGGCGCAAAAGGGGCTGACCTGACGAAAGAACACACACTATGTGGAGAAAACTCTCTTCGCAGCTCCGTACCGTACGCCTAATTCGATCCACTCCTAAGTCCAATCCAACCGCCTCCGCCGCCACGTCGATTTCTTCTTCTCCGTCTCCGGCGGCGTTCCGGTCATCGGTCACGTCCTTCTCTCGCCAATTCACTACCGCATCCGGTACACTTTCACACTTCTCTCTACTCTGAACCCTGATTTCATCAGATCTCACGCATTTTTACACAAAATTATGTGTTTAAATAAAGTCGAATGGACATAGAGGATACTTAATGGATTGATTGATTAATATACGTGCCTTATGTAATTTGCTGGATTTGTTGTCTGGAACAGAGAATGTTGTTAAGAAGAGTGTGGAGGATGTAATGCCGATTGCAACTGGCCATGAGCGCGAAGAGCTTGAAGCTGAACTCCAAGTGAGTTATCTACCATGTTCTACATATTTATAGCATTTTAGCCAGAGATATTAGGTATATTAATTCAATTGTCTTTGATAGATGTTACTACGCGTGACTGAAATTTACATTTGATGTGTGCTTTAGGGAAGAGAGCTTCTTGACATTAACTTTCCTGAGGGTCCTTTTGGTACAAAGGTCAGTGTGGATTTTCAACTAATGATTGGTGCTAATACACACTCGTTATTGCTCTTTGCTTTTGTCGCAATGTATTGTTGATCAATAAAATTGTTTTATCTTATATCCAGATTATTTATTCTCGTCTGATGCATAATGATTATATGGCATAATTCATTCTTTCTTATTAACATGGGTAACATGCATTTAGAGTAGGAAGTGTTGGAAATAGCTGTTATTTTTAGGTTTTCTTTTGAGTTTATGGTTCTTCTGATAATCCAATTTAAGACAAAAGCAAAGAAGATAAAAATGAGCAGCCTACTGTTTATTCTCTTATATTAACATCTGATGCTGGGAATGTGTTTTAGTTTGAAACTACTGCTCCAGAAGGATTATTGAGTTTCACTAAGCTAAAGACAACCTGGATCAATCTAGCCCCAGGGCTTTGGTTCAAATTCAATATCAAATGTAACCCAAAAAGGGATGTGTATAAGCACTCGTCACAATTTTGAATTCTACTGGTAAACTAAGTTTGTTTAAGAAGAGAAAGGTAGAGGGTGGCCCATTATTTACTGAACTTTACGGCATCTATATCCTTTATCCAAAAGAATTGGGGGG
>MU735362.1:132515-168488 GCA_026770625.1 Nicotiana glauca
GGGGGGGGGGGGGGGGCTGGATCAATGTTGCTTTTTCACACTTCCTTCCTAGTCAGAATATGTGTGTCCTTCAACGAAGGGGAGGACTAAGAAGAGAAAGGGTATGATGGATGCTTGATTTAACTATTTTTACTTCCATTCATGTTGGTTTTACGAGTGCAAGAGAAGTAAATGAGATTTACCTCTCTTCTCAGTTTAAGTTGAAAGGCTTTAAAAAAGATTAGCGGGAACTGCAAAGTCCCCCCATTTGCAATTCGTAATGTAATAGGGAAAAAGGACCTTATCCCTTCTGGTCCTTCCTTTTCATGCTTCAACAACTTAGTGAACTTTGTTTTGAATTACAATAACTATGCCTAAATCCAAACTAATTGAGTCAGTTATATGAACCTTCTATAAATGTTTCCTCAATTGGGACGAGTTAATAAGGATACCTAATGAATAGCAAATTAAGGGTTCTCCAAACCTAAAGGTTCTCTAAATTTTCACTTATGTTTACACTAACAACGAAAAAGTCCCCTAGCACCAAATCTAACATTAGTGTAACATGACTAAGGAATTATTATTGGTTATGGAATTTTCGCTACCATTATGTTCTGTTTATTGTGTTCTGTTATGCGCTATGCTAGTCAAGAGATTATAGACCATTTTGATAACCTTTTCCATTGATTTTAGGTCTACCTCTTTCTCTTTTAACACCTCAAAATCATAGTGTCACACCTAAGGATTGGTGTATATAGATGTCATATCATCATATGAAACTTTCACTTATTTTATCCTGTGTGTGTCATTTATACCTGCTGTGCAATGTAATCATTTCCTAACCTTATCTCATCTTAAATGACTGTACGGCCATGTCAACATCTGAAATTTGTAACAATCTTCTTGTGGATAAGTTTTTTTTTATGAAGTAAGGGATATTATAAAAAGCAACAAGAAGATGCAAAAGAGCACTGCCCAGGTGCTAATACAAAAGATGATATGATAGCTCTGTACAGATGGCCCTATGCTAGTGTTAGGGAGCTAACAAAATCCAAAAATAATTCGGGGGAGCTAATAGGGGAGAGTTTACTCCAGCTATATAACAAAACTATACAATTAGCTTTCAAGGAGTAATTTGGAGTTGCTAAACCCTCAAAACATCTTCTATTCCTTTCTGTCCAAATAGCCCAAAAAATACATCCAGGAATCATTTTCCAGATCTTGCTGATGGATTTACCAACTTTCCATAGGCTCCAGCTACTATAAGCATCTTCAATACTCTCTGGCATCACCCAGTTGAGTGCTAAAACTGAAAGGAACATATTCCAAATATCCGTAGCAACTGGACAATGCAAAAATAGATGTCTGTTTGTTTCAAAATCCTGCTGGCACATGTAGCATCTATTAGCTATGGGAATATTCCTTTTGCAAAGATTATCTTGAGTGAGGCACGCTTCCTTCTTGTGGATAAGTTCAACTCTCTTTTATGATATTGCTGGTTTCATACTCGTTTTATAACACACTTCCCTTTTACTTTGGCAGGCATCTTTATATTTATAGTACTTTTGCAGCACTTATCATTTTGAGAGATCCTACTTTAATTTTATATGTATCATAGCATTCTCGTGGAATACTGAGCCTAGATATCTCAATTGTCTGTACTTGGGCACCATGGTCTTGTTTAATCTTATTTCAATCTCATTATTTTATGGAGCTGAACCCGCAGTTCTTATTTCTACTTGTCCTAAAACCTCTAGAGTTGTTTAATTGGAAGGATTAACAAAATAATCTCAACACAAAATCCCGCATAAAATAATCCAATATCTGGTTGGTGGGATTAGAAAAAGATTATCCCCTCATAACTAATGTGGCGGTTGGTTGTCTGTATAAGATAAAATATCATCTTTGGGTCGGCAGTATTGGTTGGCCGTATTAAATAATACCTACACTGAGTTATACTGGACTTCATGTATTATTTTATACAGGAATAAAAGTGGAATAAGAATTCAATAATTAGTAATACAAAGATAAAAGAATTTTAAGACGAAAATGCCGCTAAAGTAGGTAATCCCTACTTAACATTCTCTTTAATTATTATTCACCACATAATAATCTCTACATTATTATTCATCGTATAACATCCCCTTCATTATCGTTTACCACATAAACAATATATAATTCCATTATAAGTAGCGTTTGAACCAAACGACCTCATACTTTCTAGAATGTTTCTTCGTAATTCAAGCTTTTGGTTTACTCTATGAAAATGCATTGGGAATATGATACGAGTAAATATGTATGAGGTTCTAGTTTCGTCCTGTTTAATTTGATGTGTAGTGTGTGCCTAGTTACTTCACCATATCATAGTATGGAAATTCTGAGTTGTTGGGGCCTATTCTTCTTTAGCTCATTACTTATATGATAGAGGCCATTTCCTTTCAAATATTGATGTAGTTCAGGTCATAGCTTATATTTTGATGCTCTTTGAAATGCTTTTTAAAAAGCAGTCTTATCTGCTTCTGTAATTAACTTGTACATTTATATAACATATGGTCTCTTTGGTAAACGTTCATCAATGCAGTTGATTAGCATTGACATCTTCTTTTCTCTTTATAATATTATCTTGTAATTCTCCGCCAATGAAAAGAAGTGTACTTATGTGTATGTAAGTACGTCGAATGTGCAACTCAATTTAATCTTAGTATTTTAACTTGTTTCGGGTGGTTTAGATCACTAATATAACAAATTATTAAGTCTCCACTGGCCGATTTTTTCTCATGTGATCAGTAATCTTCTCTTCAATTCTGTGTTTCTTTTTGACCTTAATTTGTTATTGTTTATCTCCTAATGATGAATTGCTAGTTACAACTCTTTAAATAAATCTAGTTTGTGTGATTGCTTATTTGTTATCAGTTCTTTTACAAGTTTGATGCATACGAGCCTGATCAAATCATTCTATATGTTGTATTATAGGAAGCGCCAGCTGTTGTCAAATCCTACTATGACAGAAGAATTGTAGGATGCCCGGGAGGTGAAGGAGGCAAGTCTCCATTATATATTATTAGTTGATAGTGTCTCCATCAGACATTCATTGTTCTAGCCAGTGATCTTTTAAGTTGGTTTGTATTAATGTCCCCCCGTGCTTTCTTTTTCTAATTTTACAGAAGATGAGCATGATGTTGTTTGGTTCTGGCTTGAGAAGGGCAAGCCACATGAATGCCCAGTATGCTCACAGTATTTTGAAGTAAGTACAGAATAGCCTTTAACTCAGAGTTAGCTGTATGATATGTTATTGATTAAATCTAGGTTAATTTGTAGGCTGTTGAAGAATAGCTAGACGTGAACCCATACTCCCAGTTTTTCTAAATTTAGGTTAATTTGGAGGCTGTTAGGGAAGTTTGTAGATGTGAAGTTGTCCTTGCTGTTGTATATGTCAAAAAAATGCATTAGTGAAGTACTTAGTCTCATACTGGAGTGGTTTCTTCTATTGCAGTTGGAAGTGGTTGGACCTGGAGGACCTCCTGATGGACATGGCAGTGATGACGAGGGTCATCACTAAGTCTCTTACAATTTTTGCCGGAATAAATTTGGTTAAGACGTGACTAAAAAATCTGTGTTCTTTCCTTGCCTTACTGGATAATTGTTCTTATTGTTGCTGCTGTGGCAGCTGTGAAGTTGAATATTTTTTGCTTTAATATTTTATCCAATAGACATGGCTTGGTCTACTGGAAATCTAGACCCAGTTTCTACAAATGCACAGTTCAATAATCAATGGCTACAGATTACATCTTTTATAATGGTTCTTTTTTGTGTTTAGTCAAAGTGCTTACGCTGAAGTTCCTCGGACTTGAGACTGATGATGTCGCTTCACTATTGTCTCTCATACTTTTGGAATACCAATTAACGTTACCGGAAATTGGAGAGTTACAAAGATGAGCGTCTCTACTCTGTTCGCTTACAACTTGCTGGTAATAACTAATAAGTCCCCGATGAAATATCAAAGAGTAGTGCTGTTTGGAATTGTTGAATGTTCATTATAATTGTAGTTGGGAATGGAAGTGAAATCATCGACAACTATTTGTTGCAGATCTTAAAGAGTAGATAAGATGCAGAGGTGTTTAATTACCCTTTGTCGGATTAAAGATGATTTCAGTAATGCTTCAACTTCTATATTCTAGATTTAATCAATCTGGTCTCCTCTCTCTGTACGTGATTAGTATTTCTCTTAATAATAAAAGCGGAGGTAGATGAGGAGCTCCTATAATGAAATTAGGACCTTTGAAATTAGGACCAAGCTTTGATTGACACTGAAACTAGGACCAAGCTTTAATTTCGAACTTCTTTCTATTTTTCTGAAGAAACTGAAACACTAAGTTGGGATTATTATTTTAAAATTTTTAAGGAGTATGATTTATGAATGCGGAGTACTCATTATTTAACTAAGTACCATTTTTTTATGTTTGTTGTAGGAAACAACATACTAGGATGGTATGAATTAACTTTGGCTTCCCGGAGACTCAAAGATCGTATAGCGAACATCTACCAAACTCAAAAGGGACAAAGGGGTATGAAAAGAAAAAGGAAATAAGAATATTAAGTATGTTACGATGGGATGTGGGAAAGATCTGTTAGGGCAAAAATTCTTTATTTTAGAAAAAGGAGATAAGAATATTAAGTATGTTACGATGGGATGTGGAAAAGAGACAGGGAAAAAGTTCAACTAAAATACTAAATAAAGACGAAATAAAAGAATAAATGCTTTCTACACTGATATGGACATCTTTTCTAGTAGTAGAAACACATATTATTTTGCGAAACAGTATATAAAAGATCCTAAGTATGTCTTTTTGTTGAAGCATAAAGAATTAGCAATATTAAAATCTAGTACTATTATTTGAAATAAGCATGTTTACAGTTAATTAATTATCGATGAGTGAATTTATGGTATGGAAACCAACGTGGTTATAAACAGTGATCTAATTAATTTAATTTGATTAGATCAGGCGAAATGATTAAAGACCATCAGAATAGAAATATCTTAAAGAGAACAATTCAATGACTGAGAGATCAATTGTAATATTACGATTTGAATCTCATATTAATATTATAATAATAATTGGGTACATCATTAATACTTATAGATATTTAGTAAAATTTAAAAATATATAAGTTATTAAGTTCACGTGTACCTATATCACAACATACTTATTTTAAAATCATGAATACGTCTTTGTTTATTGTTCATCTAACTTTAGAGTTCAACGAGTCTAAATCGATCAAGAATAATATTGTATCCGATGAATGTTGCCATATTGTTATGGCATCTTTTTATAGGTCTTTCTTTTTCCTTCATTTATTTTTGTTTAAACAATCAAATCATAGCTTTTATGGATTTAAAGAAATTCTACTGTTCTCTTTCCGCGACCTCTTGTTAATACACCCGGTGAATTAATGAATTTGGAGTATTACTATGCCGCCGAATCTTATATGATAGAGGGTACGAATTTGACAGAAATAAATACTATATATTTTACAAGTTTTACTTTTATTATATCTTAATCCAAATTGAGAACAATGGGTGTACCTAGGTCGACCACTGCAATATATAGTGCCCTAAATATGTGTATCCAGTGCCTCAGTGTAAATTTTATTTGGCTCTGATAACCCTCTCAATAACTAGAAGGGCCGCATAATTGGTCATATTACTAAACTAATAAGAACTTCTAAATTAGAATGGCGAAGTTAGAAAATTCGCAAAGTAAATTCAATATTTAATATACTATGTATAAGAGTAATTTTGATTGCTATAGGTAATATAATTTTGTACATACCTAAATATAATTTCGGACAAAAAGTATTTAACTCATCACCCTATGCCATTACTAATTAACAAGAGAAAAAAAGACCAAATAGGAATTGGTTCTTGGAATATCATTATCCTGCCTACTTAACAATATTTATTCTTTTCCTTGGCGCTTAGTTGTCTCACTTAAGCAGATAGTGTTAAAATATTTCGAGTTCGGACTTGGGATATGCCTCTTTTAGTTTTTTTCTTTCTGGTTAAAATATATTTGTATACGGTAAAATCGGAGGGTCCGATGCTCCATCACTACGACACCTTGAGGGCTCAAAACCACGGTCGAGTTTCGTCCCTCAAGGGCCATCAATGCTCGACCTCGGAGCAGTGCGGATCAATGGTTACGGTGAAACAGTGAGAAGTTCCCTAGGCGCACAACTGAGGCTGACAAAGCCTAGAGGTCTAGCCCTGCCCCGTATCTAGGCAGTAGGTAACTATGCCTGTTCCATATCTTTGTAATTAATGCTTTGGTACTATATTGGGATTCCCCCCATCATATATAAAGGAGGATCCTTGTCATTTTGTAGAGATCTGTTGCTCCATACAAAAATACACAAGAGCATTCTCTCTGCTCTCTAACATATTCTCTTGAGTCCATTACTTCATTTATTGCTTGTTATTGGCCATAAAGAGCCGTCTTTGATTTCATTCTAACTGTTAGTCGCCCATCGACTATCCCCGATAGCTCCTAGCTGAGCCTCAGACTTGACCTCAGAGCCCGAATAAGTAATCTCGAGACCCCGATCGACAGTGATTCGGTTTGGCTAATATCTCGTTTTAGAGCTCTTATCTTGCTCCTAAGTCTTTCACATAGTATCAACTGCTTAACAACTTGCATAAAAATAGATCACGTATTTTTAGAATCCCATAATCAAATTTAATTATTATTACCATTTTTATGGTAAACAGTTTGGCGCCCATCGTGAGGCTAAAAATAATAGTGATTATTTTCTTGCTGGTTTAACCACGTAACGCAAGTTATCTTTCACACTTCTCCTTGCCCAAGATCTTTGATTTCAGGTCAAATGTCTAACTTAGTAAACGTGAAGACATCAGCCTTGAAGACCATGGAGAAAATGGTGTTGACGTCCCAGGTGTTGGTGTACCACCACGAAACCCTGAGAACGCACCGGAACTCCCGTGGACGCGGTTTCACGCGACGCCCAACACGTCGAAATAAGTTCCCATACCGACAGGAGCATACACCAAGGCGACCAACAAGAAGCCTAGAAAACCCCAGCTCGGGAAGAACGAGAGGTTAGCCTTCACGTTATTTTTGAAATGTTGCAGGCACAACAGCTGGCTATTGCTCAGTTGCAAAGTCACTAGAAAACTCCTAACATGCTAGCACCGGGGATGACTCCCCCGGCTGAGCAGGTACCGGAGAAATCAAGCAACAATGGGTCGGCAGCTGACCCCCGCCATCGTAAAGATGCTCAAGGACCTCACTAGGAGGATTGAATCGGGCGAGAAGAAGATAGAGGCCAATGACAAAAAGGCCGAGACCTACAATTCCAGGGTCGATCAGATCCCGGGAGCACCCCCGATCCTGAAAGGTGTGGATTCGAAGAAGTTCGTGCAAAAATCGTTCCCATAGGAAGCGGCTCCGAAACCCATTCCAAAGAAGTTCAGGATGACCGACCTTCCAAAGTATAATGGAACGTCAGATCCCAACGAGCACGTCACTGCCTACACTTGTGCAGTAAAAGGCAACGACCTGAGGGACGATGAGATCGAGTCCGTCCTGCTGAAGAAGTTCGGGGAAACACTTTCTAAAGGGGCAATGGTGTGGTATCACAACCTGTCCCCAAACTCATAAATTCATTTTCCATGCTGGCGGATTCTTTCTTAAAGGCACATGCTGGTTCCATCAAGCTTGCAACAAGGAAATCCGACGTTTTCAAGATTAAGTAGAGGGATAATGAGATGCTGCGAGAGTTCGTATCTCGTTTTCAAATGGAACGAATAGAACTACCACCAGTCCCCGATGACTGGGCGGTACAGGCCTTCACTCAAGGTCTGAACGAACGAAGCTCGGTGGCTTTGAAACAGCTAAAATAGAACCTAATTGAGTACCCAACCATGACTTGGTCGGATGTTCATAACCGATACTAGTTGAAAATCAGGGTCGAGGACGAACAGCTAGGGGCCCCCTCGGGCTCGGTATACCCAAGCAGGCTTCTGACAAAGGAGCCAAAACCAAATAAAGAAAGGTACCAGCCATACATTAAAGACAGAAGAAACGCCCCGAGGCGTAACATCCCTGCAACGATCGAAGGATGGACCGAGGAAAGAATCCTCGGGGACTCGTCAACAGAGCCGGATTTGATAGGCACCCAGGGCAAACAGAGGCACCTCACTTGTCAGAATACAACTTCAACGTCGATGTATCAGACATCGTGTTCGTCA
This sequence comes from Nicotiana glauca, assembly GCA_026770625.1. NCBI lineage: Eukaryota > Viridiplantae > Streptophyta > Magnoliopsida > Solanales > Solanaceae > Nicotiana > Nicotiana glauca. Next base: position 140,761 of record MU735362.1, read on the forward strand.
TCAATAAAATTAGAGACGCCAGATGGCCCAGGCCCGTACAATCAGACCCCTCACAAAGGAACCATAACTTAGTGTGTGAATATCACAACACGCACGGGCACAAGATCGAAGATTGCCACCAGATCCGAGAAGAAGTAGCCAGACTACTCAACAAAGGTCACCTCCGATAATTCCTAAGCAACCGGGCCAAAAATCAGTTCCGGGAAAGAAATGCGGCCAAGAAGAACGAAACAAATGAGCCGCAACATGTCATCCACATGATCTTGGGAGGCATTGATGCCCCAAAAGAGCCCATGATGAGAAGAACAAAAATATCCATCACTAGAGAAAAGCGAACTCGGGGCTACATACCCAAGGATGCCCTCACATTCAGCGACGAGGACATCGAGACATTGTCTCAACCTCACAACGACGCAATGGTAATCTCCTTCCTTGTAAATTCATTTCAAATTAAACGTGTACTTGTGGATCCAGGTAGCTCAGCCAATATTACCAGATCGAGGGTGGTAGAGCATCTCGGACTGCTGGACCAAATCGTACCCACCTATCGAGTCCTCAACGGATTCAACATGGCGAGCGAAACAACAAAAGGAAAAATCACCCTCCTAGTCAACGTGGCCGGCACAACCCAAAATGCCAAATTCCATGTCATCGATGGAGACATGAGGTACAACGCTTTGCTCGAAAGGCCGTGGATACACTGCATGAGAGCTGTGCCATCCACACTCTATCAAATGATGAAATTCCCAACAAAGGATGGATCAAAACCGTCTACGGGGAACAACATGTTGTGAGAGAAATGTTTGCGATGTACGATATGGCCCCGATACCGGTACCTCCACCTTCGAAGGAGCCGAAAGATAGGCAAACATTAAAATAGCGATAACAAGCTACACTCCCGGCTACTCCCGACTAAACAAAGCAGGGGACCGTACCGCGTCCTCACCACAAGCGACTGAAACACATCAGGACTCGAAATATCGCCGGCACATTCTACACTAAGGTATGATCGTCTCCTTTCTCTTTCAATTACATTTTACACTGACCTGAGTGCAAGTACCCAATCAAAACGGCCGAAGCACTCCTCGAAGGCTTTAGGTTTCGAAAGCATGCGTTGCACTCTTTTCCTTCGCCCGAGTTTTTATCCCAACATGGGTTTTACCGGCAAGGTTTTTAACGAGGCAACACCTATATGCTACCTAAGGAAAACTCAAAGAGCATTCAAGGCTTCTTTTGCAATCAACCTCGAATACTGGGGGCATCCCCACAGAAGATCAACTTCTCAGAGAAGCTAAGACATGCTGAACAGGGTCTCGATAGAAAAAACAATGAACCGGGCCAAACGATCGAATGAACCGTGCCCACATAGAATAATCGATCCCTCAACAGCAAAGACATGTATGCTTAAGCAATCGAAGAATAATTTCAAGAAACATTTTGCATTTCAAAGAAGCTCGGTACTTTTGCAAAAATGGCTCCTCTATCAAAAATGTCCTGAACACTTGGGGACTGCCTGAATGACCTCCGGGTCGGAGCTCCAAACTCATAAGCCCTCAAAGAGGCAACTTCAAAATCACGAAATGGCTCCAAAGCCAAAAATGCCTCGAGCACTCGGGGACTGGCGTCGAAAACTTTAAGCCACATGACCTTCGGGTCGGAAACTCCGGAATCATAACCTTCAAATGAGGCAATACCAAGTTTGCAAGTAATGGATCTAGAGCGAAGAAATCCTCGATAACTCGGGGACTGTCATCAATCGCCATCTCTATCACAATGCCCCCCCGAGCTGAAAAATCCTCGACGACTCGAGGACTGTCGCCAATCGCCACCCATCAAAAACCTGAGTCCATAAGACCCTAAAGGGGCAGACTCAGTCACATAAGACCTACATAAGGCAAAGACGACATCTGTAAGACCTCAAGAAAGGCATAAACCACACTTGTACCAAGTGACAATATCTGTAAGACCTCAAGCAAGGCATGAACCATACTTGCACCAAGTATCCAAACTGTAAGACCTCAAAGACATGTAAAACTTGTAAGACCTTACTAAAGGCATAAACCCGATCTCAAAGTTAAGGCTATATATCAAACTTGTAAAACCCCTAAAAGGCATACCCTCGATATAGACGCTAAAACTATTTCACTCGGGACTAAAAATGGTTTCGGCCAAACACAAACGACTGTGGTCGAAAGGCTGTACCAGCCAAACTAACGCAACTCGGGGATGCTTGACCTTCGCTACAAAATCACAGGCCTTCAGTTACTTCAAATCTACTTCGAAAAGAACCGGTTAAACAGGCTACCCTCGACATAGGCAAGAGAGCTTCGACCATGTCAGCTTCTACACACCGGCTTCGAGATACTCAGCCTCCGAGCTAAACCTCCTGAGGTGCTCGATCATCGCCATATAACGACTCGCAATCGAGGTTTTATTAAACCGTCGAAGATTCAGGTAAACGCTTCCAAAAAATCATTATTGAGGGAAAATACAGCCCACACAAAAGGTCACATCGACCCAAGCGTAAGAGCCATTATCGCCAGCTCACAAAAACGGTCGCACCGACCCAAAGCGTAAGAGCCACTATCACCAGCTTTAAATTCAAAAACTTGAGGGTCGAATGAGCTCGAATCGAAACCCGATTCGGAGACTGGACCCAAAACAGTTAACTAAATCTTCCTAAGAGCAAAAGCGTAAGAGCCATTATCGCCAACTTACACAAAAAGGTGGCATCGACCAAAATCGTAAGAGCCACTATCGCCAGCCTAAAATTAAACAACTTTAGGGTCAAATGAGCTTGAGTCGATATTCGACTCGGAGACTGAGCCCAAAACAATTGATCAAAATATGCCTAAAAGCAAAAACGTAAGAGCTAAAACATTGGCTTATACTAAAGGCTCGCATCAGCCAAAGCGCGTAAGAGCCTACGAGCCAACCCAATGAGCCTCAAGGCCATGCTATGAATCTAAGGATTCCTTCTAACTCAAAGACCAACTCATCTAGCTAAACTCAATATAGGAAGAGATACAAAAGAAATAAAACCACAAGGTTTTCTTTCGTACATATATACGCAAAAAGACACAAGCTCCATTTACAATATACTCTTAAAATACCACATACAAAATCAGAAAGTAAAATCTACGTGCCCTCCTGGGGACTATGGCCCGTCGGCCTCATCCTCGCTATCCTCGACGCCGAATAGGAATGACCTAGCACCTCGTTCATCCGCCCTCGCCCGCTTCACCTCTCCCGAGAGGTCGAAGCCCCTAACATGGATCTTCTCGAGGTTTTCCCTTTGAGACTTACACCGAGCATATTCCTTGCTCCTGCCCTCGCGGTCAAGAATCCTTCTCAGCTCAGCTTGAGCATCGGCATCGTCCTTCAAATAGACTGCCACTTTTTGGTCGGCTTTAGTTCGGCTCATTGCGGCTTCAGCCCGGGCGTCCACGACCTCGGCCTTCTTCTTCAAAAGATCTGACTTGAGCCTCGTAATTATATCCGTTCGAACCAAGCTATTATCACGAGCTAAGTGAAGCTGGACCTCAAGGTCCGAGGCTTTTCCCAGAGCACCTTTCTCCGCCGAAGCCCGAGCGTCCACCTGAGCCTTTAACTCATTATACCCGCGCTCGTCTCGGCCAACCTCGTTCCGAAGGTGCTCCAGGTCCTCCATCTTTTTCTGCAACTGAAATAAATAAAACATTAGCCTTAAGAGCTAGGAGAAAGAACACATACTCGCTCGGGATAAAAACTACCTGCTCCTTCAAATAGCTCTCATAATTCAAGCTCCGACTCGCCTCATATCGCAAGCGTAACAGCTCGACTTCCCTTTCATCACAAAGGAGCCTAAGGGATTTCTCCTCATCCAGAACTTTCCGCAGCCTGGCCTCGCGGTGAAAAAGCTCGGACTTAAGCTTGTCAAAAGCCTGCAAAGGAAAACTCAATAAGGAAGGGAAGACATGAAACGCAAAAGGCCTGTGCCAAAACTCACTGCATAGTGAAGCCGCTAGGCTTCCTCAAAGGCCAAGCACACATCTGCTACCTTGGCTCCCTCAGCTCCGAAAGAGTCAACCCCGGTCGCTTGGCACATATGATCCCAGGTTTCAAGTATCCCTCAAAGTACCTCTGACGAAAAAAGAGGGCGATATCGGAGGAGAAACCGCCTTTCAAAAACCAAAAATCATGGGCGTGGCAGGCTCAGTCAATATTTCCACTCCGGGCCTCCGGTCCAAGTTCACCTTGCTTTGAGCACCATCGCCCTACAAAGGTATCCCTTTTATATTGTCATCGTTCTTTATCCTTGAAGATAGCAACCCTTCTCCCTCTCCAAAGGGTCATGACCTCGCCTCAGAATGCTCCCCGACACCTACAATGACAGGGTCAACACGCAGAAAGGGAAAGTGTTTTTCCAACTAAAAAAAAGGAGGGGGCAGGGAACAAATCGCACAACACATACCATGATATTTTTCCTCGCATCGGCTCCTAGACAAAGCTCTCTACTTGCGCTCGTCGCGGGTCGAGTGGGCCTCCAACTCCCAAGCCTAACTCAACAGACTAGGGACCTCGCGCGACATCCAGGAAATTGCTGTAGAAGAGGGAAAGAAGACACATTCACGGAACACTCCTCTGCCATAATTAAAAAAGCCACGAAGGCACGAGTGTACCACTTACGTGTATAATTCCATTCCTCAGGGAATGGCATAAACTCCACGGGGATGATATTAGCAGTCCGTACTCGGATGAATCAACTTATCCACTTTCGATCTCCATCTTCTTCATCATTAACGATAAAAGGCGTGGCCGACCGGCATCGTAAGGTTAATAGACCTCGATGGTAAAAGGGTCGGTACAACCTGATAAGATGACTGAGTATGAATTCAAGCCTCGCCTTCTCTGCAAAGAGCCTCATCATCAGTACTTCCCGCCAAAATGATGGATGAATCTGCGCCAAGGTAATTCGGTATTTCTGACAGAAATCGAGCACAACCCTATCAGGGTGGCCTAGCGTGAAGGGGTACGTACATACGTTCAAAAACCCTTCAGCGTGGTCCATAACGCTCTCTCCCGGGGAAAGTACATGCAATACCACCTCCTCCCCCTATCCACAGTCTCTCCTCGTCGATTTGAGATGCTCCTCTCCTATTAAAGAAATGGGCTTTGAGGTATAATCCCGATGACCTCGAACACTGGGAGTCTCTTCCGATGGGAGATTCCCTCCCAAAAAAAAGTGCCCAGAGGCGGAGCTCTTTTTCCTTGCCGAGCAGATTTGGGCATAGTAGCCATGGATATAGTGAAACGAAGGAAGGGAAAATGAAGACTTGGGCGGAAGCTTCGAGTTAAAGTAAAATTGGCACAAGAAAGGAGAACTCTGTGAAAAAGGATAACTACTTGGAATAGCAGAATCTCAAAAAGGGCGCGGACAACCCTATATATGGAAAAAGCGGCGACCACTCGCCTGCCTCGAAGGCCGATTAAAAATGTTAGCCAAAGATTTTATCGCTTTGAAAAGATACGCCGATTGAATCGCCTCGGTCATTCCGTAGCAGTGTCCTACACTCGACGTCACCATACGATGCTCCAAAGTCGAAAACCTCGTGTCGACCAAGTCCTGAGGTGGTACCCGACCTCGAGGACCTCCATAAAAAAATAAGTTAGGCTCCAAGAAGACACTGGCAACGGTGCAAGTCCCGAGGTGGTGCCTGACCTCGAGGACCTCTATCAAAAAGTAATTAGGCTCCAAGAAGCAATTGGTATCATTACAAGTCCCGAGGTGGTACCCGACCTCGGGGACCTCTATCAAAAAGAAGTTAGGCTCCAAGAAGCCATTGGCATCATTACAAGTACCGGGTGGTACCCGAACTCAAGGACCTCCAGAAAAAGGAAGTTGGATCTAGGAAGCCATCAATGTCATTACAAGTCCCGAGACGGTAACCGATATCGAGGGCTTCTCTCAAGGAGAAATATAAGCGCTTAAACCCTGCTCATATCGGTTTGGTCCTGGGGTACCATCTAGATCCGGGTAAACTCTCATTCGGGATCTATCTGCAACGACTTAAAACTATCTACACTAAGTTCAAAACGAGTTCCCAAGTGGCCCGGGTTCGAGTGAATCCCCACTCGGGGACTGCTTTCGAAAGCCTAAAGGCAGTCTCTATTCTCGGACCTCCTAGCAAAATCCCCCCTCGAAGATTACCGCCAGGTCCGAAGGCCAAGCCTCAGTCCAAGGATTCTAATCCTTACTCTCATTCAACTCGAAGCTAGGGTCCCGGCAACCCGAGTTTATCAGTTCAATCGGGGATCGGTCGAAGGAACGGCAGAGGATTCTGCGGGGAGCTGCGTTAAGCAATCGAAGTCACAAGAAACACCCGCCCTCGGGCTCGATATTTGTATCGATCGGTGGGGTCAAGCACTCAGATTCTTCACAAGCATATATAAGGGGAAATATAGCATACAACAGAAACAAATTGAAGAAACATCTTTTCCATTAATAAACACAGTTACAAAACCCACGAAGGGTCCTTACACAGAAATAAAGAAGAGAAAAGATGTACACACGTGATTCAAGCCTAGAGCCTAGCCTATTCTCCAGGGAGCATCCTCAGCGGCAGCATGTTCGAGCATCGCCTCCTCGACGATCTCATCTCGGTCTCCCAAAGTTGCTACGTCAACGGAGAAGATGAACAAGAGAGAAGATGAAAAAGAGGAAAGTGGGAGAAGGAGAAAGAGATAAAAAAATGCCATAGCCCGCCAAAGAGCAAAGGCCTCCACCCGGCCAAGAAGATCACGGCCCGGTCGGAGACTAGGCAAGCGCCGACCTTACTTGCACGGCTACCTTAAGGCCACTTCTTGGGACATTGTGCCGTGCAAGTTAAGCGGTCGGTTGTGTCATTTCATCCATTGGATAGCAAAGGGAATGAAGTGACACACCAGGACGAAGTAGGGAGGTAAGCAGTGGTGTATAGTCCGAACGCCCTCCCGAGCAGCGGTGTAGAGTCCAAACATGCACCCTCCTAAGTTGGAGGAAGTTGGCCCCCTATTTCGTCACCTCGATCCAACGATGACAGCAGCAACAAAAACAACAACAGCAACAACGAGTCGATGTAACCTCGCTCAATAGGGGAAAGCCCTAGGAAAAGGCCACGACATGACTAGTGAAGACGCCGCCATGCGGTCCTAAGACTGTGGGGCTCAGATATGGAAGATGACGATGGATGGGGGTAAAGAGAAAAAAAGGGTGAAAGGCTATTAAATTGCGCTTGAACGAAGAATTAATTCGAGAAAGCTCTCATTTATAGAAGGAGGAGAGCGTAACCTACGAGCACAATCAATGCTCTCCGGGAACGTAACTGACGGCGCCATTAATGTCCTTGAAAGACGTATCAACAGGCACAATCAATGCATTTTTTGAAAAATGGACTGACAACGATATTATGGCTATAAGAAGTAAAAGCCGACAATGCAATGGGTAACTCTGGAAAAAAGAACCGATGGGACGCTTCAGTAATCATGAAGGCCTGCGTCATAAGTATGACATCATCGCGGGAAAGTTAGAAGAGACGGTTATCAAGGTTGTTTCTAATCGTTCTACTCTAAGAAACGCGGGGACTATCTGTATACAGTAAAATCGGAGGGTCCGATTCTCCATCGCTACGACACCTCGAGGGCTCAAAACCACAGTCGAGTTTCGTCCCTCGAGGGCCATCAACGCTCGACCTCGGAGCAGTGCAAATCAATGGTTACGGTGGAACAATGGGAAGTTCCCTAGGCGCACAACTGAGGCTGACAAAGCCTAGAGGTCTAGCCCTGACCCGTATCTGGGCAGTAGGTGACTATGCCTGCCCCATATCTTTGTAATTAATGCTTTGGTACTGTATTGGGATTCCCCCCTCATATATAAAGGGGGATCCTTGTCATTTTGTAGAGATATGTTGCTCCATACAAAAATACACAAGAACATTCCCTCTGCTCTCTAGCATATTCTCTTGAGTCCATTACTTCATTTATTGCTTATATTCATCGTGTTTTATTTATTGTTCATCATTTATTGCTTGTTATTGACCATAAAGAGCCGTCTTTGATTTCATTCTAACTGTTAGTCGCCCATCGACTATCCCTGATAGCTCCCAGCTGAGCCTCAAACTCGACCTCAGAGCCCCGAATAAGTAATCTCGAGACCCCGATCGACAGTGATTCGGTTTGGCTAATATCTCGTTTTATAGCTCTTATCTCGCTCCTAAGTCTTTCACATAGCATCAACTGCTTAACAACCGGCATAAAAATAGATCACTTATTTTTAGAATCCCATAATCAAATTTAATTGTTATTACCATTTTTACGGTAAATAATATTCTTTTCCTTGACGCTTAATTATTTCGCTTAAGCAGATATTTTTAAAAATATTATGAGTTCGGACTTGGGAGATGTCAGTGTCAGATACTTGAATTGGAGCTCGATTAATTTGAATCCGCACCACACCACGTAAGGCACATTATAAGAAGAAGCTTTCTCTACCTGTATTTTTTCCATTTCAAGAGCTGAAACTCAAGACCTCTGGTTACCTTGGTGGTGCTTCTCTTTCAGTTACCACCGTTCTGAATGGCATTGGGAATAAAGGTCACAGTGCAAGAATTGAAACCGCGTACACAAATAAAAAATATACCAAAGAAAAGAGAAAAAGTGAGAGATTTATGCAATTTTACCCTAAAATATTCATCTACAGAGATTCAATTTCACTAAAGATCCCGTTTCCTTTCTCATTTTGCCTATTGATTTGTGTGATTGTCATGTCTGAAAATTTAAGTAGCGAGAGCAATACTATTTATATGTATTTATTTTCGCCTAAATACCTGATCTATTCATAGGGACAACAATCATTTAGATATAGAAAGGCATTTTCTATTTATTTTTTCCTTTCCAAAGTGTATCATTTACAACTGTTAAACAACTAGTACTAATTTGACAAATTAATTAAGTGCCAACAGAATATGTTGCATTTAAGTTTAAAATTATCCCCACCAAAGCTTGAACCTGAATTTCCTCAGTAGATAGAATAATTATCTAAAATAATATATAGTGTAATACTATTAATGGATTCTTCTTTCTGAGTGGGAGTAATGGAGTTGACATTAAAAATTTTCATTATAATAACCCACCGTTCCCTCCAAAAGGTGGGCAGAAAAGTTGTTTTTCACTTGAAAAGATTGTCGACACCCTTTCTCAGAATGTCCAAGGATATTAATATTCCACATTCCAATAATAATGTTTTTCAAGTTTTATGTCAACTGGTTTAACCGTTACCTCATACATATAATGAAGTAGATAGGTAGGGGCATACACAAAAATTCTTCTAAGTGGTGTCGATATTAAAATAAATAAATAAATAAATAAATAAATAAATGAATAATTAGTATAATGTATGAATACTTTTTAAAAACTAGAGTTGCAAGTATGCTAAAATAATTCTTCTCTGAAATGAACAACGCACTTCAAAATTAATTGTTTACTTTTGCCTTACATATTGATCCTGGTCCGTATGGTTTTACCTTAATAGGAGGTCTAAGGTTCGATATTGTCTGACATAAAAAAAACTTAAAAACATAAAAGCATCCATTCTAGCCCTAACCAGGAGCGGATTTATAGCTCTAATTATGAGTCACGTGAACTCATGGTCTTTCTGTCAAAATAAATATTTTATGAGCGTATTTTCTAGAATTAGTCTAACATAAACTATTGACACCCATGCTCCAAAAGATTGAATAATGCACTTGGTTGAATATTAGATTATTTGCCTAACAAGAATCAATTCCAACTTAATACTTTTTTTTCTATTTTTTTAAGTGGTGCACTCATATTCAAAAAATGGTACATCCGCCTCTGTCCCTAACTAATGGCATCTCCAACCTTGCCCCCATCCCCCATAATGGGGGCAATTTTAAGGGAAATTGTCCTTCAACCCTTCCCTATTTTTGTCCCCAAAATGGGGGATGAATAGTGTTCCCTCAAATATGGGGGTACACTATTCATCTCCCCCATTACTATTCATCATTATTTTATTATTTAATCTTTTATTTTATCTCTTTATATATACTTAATTATGTTTATGTAATATTTTTATAATATTAATATTATATCTTAACTTTGGTATATAATTTTGATAAATTAATTTTCGCGCATTTATTATTTTTATGTAAAATTATAAGTGAAATTTATTATAAGTTATAATTGTACAAAAATATATAATTATCTCAAAAAATGAATGGTGCAAATATAAAATATTAGATGTTGCTAAAATTGAAAGGTTCGAATATAAAATATTAGATGTTACTAAAATTGAAAAGTGAAGATTGAAAAGACATTAAATGAAAATTCATTAAAATTAGAAATACATGACAATTGAAAATACATTAAATTAAAATACATAAAAACTGAAACTACGGTAAACAACATAATAACTTAGTAGGGACTTTTATGCCGTTTCCAGATACACCAAAATTATTATAGTATTGACTAAATAAAAATTGAATATTTATCTAGTATTTCAAATGAATTTTATCGTTATGTAATATGTATTTAATTAATATTGCATCGCAATAATTTTATTTTTATTTGAATTATTAGTTAATCTATAATAATTGCTTACAAATTATATTATTTAAAATTTTATGGAATTTTTTTAATTATGGAAATTACAAATTAATAAAATAAAAGATGAAATTTGTTTAATGAAAATTAAAAAATGAAATTGAAATGAAAGATAATAATATAATATAGAAGAGAAAGAAGAATATAAAAAAGTTTGGGGGAAAAAATAGGGGAATGGTTGGAGTAAGTTATCCCCAAAATGGAGAAATTCCCATTTTGGGGACAAAAAATAGAGGCAAGGTTGGAAATAGCCTAAGTATCAACCCCTCAACCTCTCCTAAATGAGAGAAGCGCTTGACCAGCGAACTAAGCAAGAACGTTTGTTCAGCAAGGTCATTTTAAATATAGAAACGCAATAGGTTATTCTTGCCTGCAATTTATTATAGGGTGAAAATTATTTATCCTCTCCAATTTTATGTTAAAAATTAAACTGCCCCCTTAACTTTGAATAATAATCATTCTCCCACCTTTATTTTACATAATACTTTTTTTGCCCTTGAATTTTTAATTTCCTCCTCAATTCAATACCTTTTAATTATATGATTTTTTTATGGTTTTAGCTATAACTTAAATTATCTAATATCTATTATAAATTGTAATTAGAGTTCATTAAAATTATAAGTAGAATGAGTAATCAGGGTCAACTAAAATTACCTTATATTTACGATTGTTATTTAATGTAATGCATATTAAATATATATATTTAAGTTATATTTTTTTAGCGACAGAGCTAGAAATTCATATAAGAGGATTAAAAAACACCTCAATTTTTTTTTATTCTGATGCAACTTGTGAGCTCTGATAACATTTTTCACCCCAAGTTATCTTAGCTCACAAGTTCAATCCGGAAAAAAAAAAGTTGGTGTACTTTTCAATCCTCTTATATGAATTTCTAGCTCCGTCGCTAAGAAAATATAGCTTTAACATATATTTAGTATGCATTACGTTAAAAAAACAATCACAAAGAAAAGTTTTAATTGACTCTTATTACTTATTCTACTTATAATTTTAGTGAACTCTAATTATACATTTATAATAGGTATTAAATAATTTAAGTTATAACTAAAACCATAAAAAAAGTATTGAATTGAGGAGGAAATTAAAAATTCAAGGGCAAAAAAGATATTGTGTAGGATAAATGGGGGAGAATGATTATTGTTCAAAGTTAAGGGGGAGTTTAATTTTTAACACAAAATTGGAGAGGGCAAATGATTTTCACCCATTTATTATATGTATATTTTATGAAGTTTTCCGGCGAACTGGGGTCGGATGACACCGCTTCACACAAAATAAGTCTGCTCATGTGTAGGTAGTCAAATAGTTCAATAAATATTACTGTAGATAGAATAATTTAGGTTTGTACAAGCCGACTCGAACATCTTATCTGAAAAGAAAAAATGTCAACTAATTTAATCATGTTATACCTTTTTGCTCCTCGTACAAATCAATATCTAAATATGTAATCTGCAGTTTTCAGAAGTATTGTAGTCTCCAGATTTAGATGTTCTGCTCATTAATAATGCATTTTACACTTTTTTTTAGGTCGAGGTATCAACTATGGGATTGCCCTATTTTTAATATTTTCAGTTTGGGTGTGTTTGGTACGAAGGAAACATGAAAAATATTTTCCAAGAAAATATTTTCATAGAAAATGAATAGTTTTATCACTTATTTTCAAATGTTTGATTGGTAAGTGAAAAATTTTTTTCGGAAAATATTTTTTAGTGTTTGGTTATAGAGTAGAAAATATTTTTTTATCTACTCTCCTCACCCCCTTCCCCCAAGTCCCCCATGTTCCCTTGCTCGTGCCCGCAACTGTTTAACCAAAAAATAGAATTTTGACTAAAGTGATAATTTAGATGAACTTGGGTTACTGATAATCACAAGAATGAATAAAAGAAAGCAATTCGGATAGCAAGTATATAATCAAGAGAACCAAGTAAACCAAATTATATTCAAATAGTGTTTCGTGTCCTCACAATTGTTCAGCCCTCTCCTTTTTATAGCTATTTTGGGGATATGTGTCTTGCCTTTGTCATAATAAGGCTATTATGGACAATTAATGACATTGAATGCTACGTTACATAATCATTATATTTAAGACAGATTCTCTAACATTTTTAGCATTTAATGCCTATTTAATATTGTATTTGGACTCTTATGTGTTGTCAGATTCATTCTCTTGATTCTTCTTAATTCTTAAATTTAAATGTCTTGAATAGGTACGGGCGCTGAATCCTTTGAATAATCGCCTGTGCCTCTTCCTTTTCCTTTGCTCGTTACCCATTGCTACTCGTGCCTCTTGGCTAGTTGTGATCCTTTGACCATTTGACCAGCCTATGTGTCACGACACGTCATCTTCATACCTCTTTAATATATAAACTCAATTTTTTTTAATATAGATAGTCCCCCCAATTGCCATTTATTCATCAGTTGAATATTTGGGAAGTGGATTTCATTAAAACGGAATTTTTTTTGTCACCATTAATACTGTGACAGAATTGACGCTTCAATTGTCACTTCCATTTAATGCGTTTCACATGTGTCACCTTCCTATTAGTCCTGCAGTTTTGTAGCACTTTTTAGGCTTTCTTTTCGGCTTTCCTTTTTACGAAGTGTCAATTATCATTATTATGGTCCTTCCATCATTGTACTTTTCCCTTTGACGGTTGCTTATCATTATAAATATAACTTTCTTCTTTGTCTTTACCTCATAAAGTTTACTGAACACTTTATTTCTCAAATATATGTTTGTTTCTTCATCGTATCATCATTCTTCATTATGTTTTCATCAAACCCTAACCCTAGAAGAGCTTCCATTGTTGATACCTTCCCTAGTGTCCTAGTAGGGGCAGAAGGGGAGGTAGGCACCGTAGTTCGGGATCTGCACGAGGCTCTTTTGTTTTATCTCCTAGTTCTGGTCCTTCTTCTAGAACCAGAGGTTCCCTTTCTCAAAAATCTTCTTCTAGGGGTAAAGAACCTTCTGAACCATTACGTAAGCCTTTAGTGGAAGAGATAGTCCCTATGGAACTATCTTTTTATCATGACAAGGAATCCCTTAGGAATCAGGTTTCTACTTTAGATCGTGCTGATGTTTTTCCCACTCAAATTACAAAAGTTTTGGCTCGTAGTTCGTAAAGATTGTCATTGGAGTAGTGATTTCCCTATTATTATTCCTAACCCAAATCAGAGAATCATTTCTTACTTGACTGGGTTCTCTTTTGTTTATACATACCCTTTCACTTTAAGATTCAAACCATCTATTGACCCAGTCATTCTTGAATTTTGTCGTTTCTTCAATATTTGTTTGGGTCAAATTAGCCCAATCATATGGAGGGCTGTTGCCTGTTTAAGGAATTTAACCAATTCAGCTGGTGTTCCCTTTACTTTTCCTCACCTAATTCATCTTTATTCCCTAGGCTTTTTTGCAATGGTGTTTTTACACTAGTAGCCAGGAGAAGAGGGTTTTGGTGAGCCCTGAGAATGACAAGGACCGTGGCTGGTATGCCCAGTTTGTTGCTTCCCCCACTACTAGTTTAGTGGGTGAAGAGAACGTTCCCTTCCCTGAGAAGTGAAACTTTGCACGTAAGTCTTTTATCCTTTTCGTGCCTTTTTCCTTCAAGTTTATCAAATTTTCTAATTTTTATTTCCTTTTTTTAGCAACCATGGGAGTTGTGTAAGATGTTCCCAATTTCCGTGGTTGGGTAGACAAATTACTGAAGACCGTACCAATGGATGGTAGGTCTTGGAAGACACTTTCTAACCGTTTTGGTTGGAAAGTAAAGACTCATGGTAAGAGCTTCTATTTTGTTTCATCTTTCATGTATATATTTCTCTTTGTGGCTCTAATTTCAATCCATCTTTTTATCAGGATTTGCTATTCGAGGAGTTACTGCTGAGGCAATTTCGGCTTCTCGTGTCTCTTCGAGAACCCGTATATCCTTATAAAGGGCTCAAGAAATAATCTTGGGTTCCTCGTCGAAGAGAAAAGCCGTTGAAGAAGAAGATTCCGAAGAAGAGGAGAATGACCGGGGCTCTTTAGTACAGCCTCGAGCTCGAAGACGCATAATTTCTGATGATGAGGCTGAAGCATCCCCCCGCCAATCTGTTTCTTTCACTGAGCCTACTGAAGCCCCGGTGGTGATCCTTATATCTAACGATGATGCAGCTCCCCTAGATACTCGTGAGTCCATTTAACAGCTTTTTATCAGTCGCTTCGGTAGTGGAAGTTTAGGGCCCATTTTAGATGAAACACCCCTAGCCTATTTTTCAACTCCCGTGCTTGTGATTCCTTCATTTCCAACCCCAGCTATTACTGTTCCTTCCTCAACTGTTCTTACCTCTTCTACCATTCCTCCTTCGACAATTCCACCTCCAATCATTCATCATACTGAAGTGGGTTCTTCAATTAGAAGTGCCACTATGAGGAGGGTGGTTATTGAAGTTCCTGCTGAGAGCAGCCTTTTGAGAAAATCAGGTTAGGGAGATGTATGGCTGGAGCCTTTAATTGACCTAATTGAAAAAGCAAAGCTGGAGAGCCATAGTTCCTTGACTCTGATGAACGATATTGTGCATGCCACTTTGAAGGTATTTACCTTTTTTTTTTCTTTGTAGTTTTCCTATCTTTGGGATTCTTATTTTGCCTTTTTAGGCCAATCTTATCACCACAGAAATGATGAATAGAATCCCCCTTTAGGAGCAGATAGCACGCGATTCTCAGTTAGAAGTGTTCAATTGGAAGGAGCAGTTCGAGAGTTTACAAATTGATGTAGAATTCTTACAAGAGAGCAAGAGTACCTTAGAGCAACAGGTGCAGATTTTAACCTCAGAGTTAGCAGTTGTAAAAGCTTCCTCAAGCCAAGCAGAAAAAGAAAAAGAACATCTCGAATCTTCCTTCTCAGAACAACTATCCAAGGCCAGTGAAGAAAATAGAGAGTTGAAGGTTCTTTTGAGTCAAAAAGAAACTTACACTGGGGAGCTCGTGCAAAGCTTAACTCAAGCACAAGAAGATCTTCGAGTCTCTTCTGATAAGGTGCGTGCTTTAGAAAGCTCCCATGCCTCTCTTCAAATTCTTAAAACTCTGCCCTGGCTGAAAATGAGGAGCTAAAGAATGAGATTGCTAATTAGGAAAGGGATTATGAGACCCTTGAAAAAAAATCTGCTATGAAGGTAAGTTGGGCGTTTCTGAACTCACGCCGTGATACCCTGGTTGAAGCTGGCCAAGAAAATTTCAACTTAGAGTCTGAGTTGGCTAAGATCAATGAAACCATTGAGAAGGCTCAACAAACTCAAGATTTTCCTTCTCCTGTGGCCGAAGCTTCCGTGAATGTTGAAGTTGATATAGGTATCCCAACTCTTCCAAACCCTGTCGAGCCTATTGCTGCGAGTCAAGCTCAACCCACAACTGTTGATGCACCTACCCAAGTTGAGCCCGTTGCCGTTGATGCACCTTCTACAGTTCCCTCATCTTCCTAGTGATAAATTTGAACCTTTTGATTCTCTCTTTTTTGTAGGTACCTTTTTGGAAGGTTATGTTTAAAACCCTTGGTTTCATTTGAGGGTTTATTTTGGAAAACTGTAATCAAACCCTTGGCTTCATTTGAGGGTCGATTTTGGAAATGCAAGTCCCCAAATCTTTTCATGGGGCAATCTATATAAATAATTCTTAGTTTTTCTACTAAGTTTTTACCTAGTCTTTTGCCTTTTCATATTTTAGAAGTTTTCTCGTTATTATCTTGAACTTCTATTTAATTTATTCTTGCCTTTATTTCTAAGGACTTATAGAATAATCTACATTTTTATTCTTTAGAAAATGCTTCTGTTAACTTCATGAATAACTAAATTAAAAATGAATTTTATAAAAGAGGGCCCTTTTATATTTCGACACTTAATGAAGAAGACGTCTCAACTTCATAATGGTGTTAACATACAGTAAAAGAAATAGGAATACACATGTTTCTTTTGAAATAGCATTATTTGAACTTTGTAGTTTTGAATAATACTTTACATGTATTTGAATTACATCTATAACTTTCTCGTAACTGTTTTTCTTGTAACAGATTTTTAAGAAAAAATAAAAACACGAGGTTTTTCTTTATAACCCGTTTCAAAATAATAAAAACACGAGGTTTTTCTTTATAACCCGTTTTAGTACATGGCTTTTACCCTAACCACAGTAAGGTTTTCTTTGGCCTTGGCTCGTGACTTCGTGACTTTTACTCTGCACTTGACTCTTTCAGGCTTATTTTTTCCTCAATCTTCTTTGCCTTCTTTATACACATGCCCGTGTATATTATGTAGTCCTCCAAGTGTTTGAGTGTTAAAGTATGAAGCCTCGAGCACTTGATTGTTTCTCTTATTTGGTCCTTTTCCTGAAAAGGAAAAGCATACGGGACTCGGAGGTGCGATTATAGATGAAGACTGCTTAACCCGTTTGTATTTCTATCAGAATAATTGTAACCCTAGGCCAGGAATTTTAGTTTATTCCATGTGCCTTACAGGTCGTGACTCATTATTTAGTACGGGTTAGCTTTTTTCCTGTCATCTAAAATCGTTACTAAATTATAACAATTCAAAAATAAACTTTTTAAAATATGGGTACCTGACCGTGGGTATTCCTTAGAAATAGTATCTCTTCAGATGGACAGTGTTCCAATGCGAAAGTAGTACTTTGCCATCTATTGTTTCCAACTCATATGCTCCTTTGCCTGCAATATCACAAATCCTATAGGTCCTTCCCATGTTGGACTTAATTTTACCGCATTAGCTGTCTTTGTAGATTGAAAAACCTTTTTGAGCACAAAGTCCCTAATCTTGAAGAATCTGAGGCGCATTTTCCGATTGTAGTACCGTTCTATGGCTTGCTTTTGTGCTGCTATTCTTACTAATGCAACTTCCCTTCTTCCTTCAAGTAAATCGAGGCTTACACGTATTCCTTCGTCATTAGACTCTTCTATTGCATGTATGAACCTCGTACTTGGCTTTCCTATATCAACTAGAATTAAAGCTTCTTCTCTATAAACCAATGAAAATGGTGTTTCTCCCGTACTTGTTTTTGTTGTTGTGAGATATGCCCATAAAACACCAGGTAGCACTTTCGGCCAATTTGCTTTTGACTCTTCTAAACACTTCTTTAAATTATTGATAATAACCTTGTTTGTTGACTCTGCTTGCCCATTACCCACCGGATGATAAGGTGTGGACGTAATCCTTTTAATTTGCCAACTTTGAAAGAATTTTATGATTTGAGCTCCTATAAACTGAGGGCCATTATCACATACGATCTCCTTTGGTACACCGAATAGGCATATGATATTTCGCCAGATAAAATCTTTGACTTCCTTTTCTCGTACCTGTTTGAATGCTCCTGCCTCTACCCATTTAGTAAAATAATCAGTGAGTACGAGCAAAAATTTCACCTGTCCTTTTGCTTGTGGTAATGGACCCACGATATCCGTTCCTCATTTCATAAATGGCCATGGTGCGATGACTGGATGTAGTAATTCCGCAGGTCTATGCTTGTTGTTTCCGTACCTCTGACATCTATCGCATTTAGCCACGAAACTTTCTGCTTCTTCTTCCATTTTAGGCCAATAATAACCTGGCCTAATTAAGGTTCTTACCAGTGATCTTCCTCCGACGTGATTCCTACAATGCCCCTCATGTATTTCCCTCATTACGTACTCCGTTTGAGAAGGTCCGAGACATCTGGCTAAGGGAACACCGAACATTTTACGATATAGGTTGCCTTAGTTTAAACAGTACTGAGCAACCTTTTTTCGGAGCGCATGAGCTTTTTTCTTGTCATCAGGGACGGTTCCATACTGCAAAAAAAAAAATCTCATCCCTCAAATCCCAAGTTAAATTATTAAAATTTACCTCATTCTTGTCGGGGTCGAGAACTGAATGAAATAAATGAATAACTTAGGCATTTGCATCACTTGCCACATAAGCCGCATATGCGAGATTAGCTAAGGCGTCCACTTCAACATTTTCATCCCTTGGTATTTACGTAACCTTCCATGTTTGAAATTGCTTTATCAATTCCTGTACCTTTTCTAAATATTGTTGCATCCTTGCCTCCCTGGCTGTATAAGTCCCCAGCATTTGATTAACTATGAGTTGTGAATTACTTTTTATTATAATCTAATTTATGCCAAGTTCTCGTGCCAATTCTAAACCTGCAATCACAGGCTCATACTCCGCCTCATTGTTAGTTATAGAGTGACATTTGATAGCTTGTCGAATGGTTTCACCCGTAGGTGGTACCAAAACAATCCCTAAACCTGCACCTTTTACATTAGATGAACCATCACTGAATAAAGTCCAAGTTCCTGGATTAGCTCCATTAAACACCTGTAATTCTTTCTCTACTTCTAATTGCATCCCTTGGCTAAAATCAGCCACGAAATCAACTAACACTTGTGATTTTATAGCAGTTCTAGGTTGGTACGTGATTTCGTATTCACTTAACTCTATAGTCCATTTAGCCAACCTACCTGATAACTCATGCTTATGTAATATATTACGTAAAGGGTAGGTGGTTACTACAGTAATAGGGTGACACTGAAAGTAAGGTCTTAATTTCCTAGATGCCATGATTAATGAAAGTGCAAGCTTTTCTAATTGAGGATACCGCGTCTCCGCATCTAACAAAGATTTACTAACATAATAGATGGGGGATTGTTTACCTTATTCTTCTTGGACCAAAACAACACTTGCCGCTACTTCTAAAACAACAAGGTAAATGAGTAGTCTTTCCCCAACCTTTGGTTTTGCTAGCAAAGGTGGATTTGATAAGTATGTATTCATATTCTTGAGTGCCTGTTGACATTCCACATTCCATTCAAAATGATCTTGCTTCTTAAAGGTTGAGAAGAATTTAAAGCACTTCCTCTGATGATTTTAAAATGAATCTTCCCAAGGCTGCAATTCTCCCTGTTAATCTTTGAACTTCTTTCTTGTTCGAAAGTATATCAGGGATTTCTTCAATGGCCTTAATATGTGCAGGATTCACTTTAATACCACGGTTAGAAACAAGAAAACCTAAGAACTTACCTAATGAAACACCAAATGCACATTTTTCGGGATTTAACTTCATATTAAATTTCCGCAAAATTTTAAACTTTTTAGACATATGCGATATATGATCTCTTGAATGCTGAGTTTTAACGAGCATATCATCTATATAAATTTCCATAGATTTTCCCAAATGCTCTTGAAACATTTTGGTAACTAACCTCTGATACGTTGCACCTGTATTCTTTAGACCAAAGGGCATTACTTTATAATAGTAAGTCCCCATGTCTGTTATGAATGAAGTTTTTTCTTCATCTCTCGGATCCATTTTAATCTGATTATAACCTGAATATGCATCTAAAAAACTTAACAACTCATGCCCTGCAGTAGCATCAATTAGTTGATCTATATGAGGTAATGAAAAAGAGTCTTTCGGACAAGCTTTGTTAAGATCCATATAGTCTACACAGACTCACCATTTACGTCCTTTTTAGGTACCAAAACAGTGTTGGCTAGCCAATCAGGATACTTTACCTCGCGAATAGACCCATTTTTTAACAATTTTTTCACCTCGTCCTGAATTACCTAATTTTTGAAAGTGCCCTGCTTTCTTTTCTTTTGTTTGATGGGTGGATGAGATGGGTCCTCACTTAACTTGTGAGTCATTACCTTCGGTGGTATACCTGTCATATCAGAATAAGACCAAGCAAAACAATCTGTGTTAGCTTTTAAAAATTCTATCAATTTACGTTTCATATCCCGGCTGAGATTGGCTCCTATATACACTTTTCTCTCTGGCCAGTGTATAAACAAAACCACAGTCTCCAGCTCTTCTATCGTCATTTTTGATGTTTTCATTTTTTTCTGGTTCTTTAATGGAATCGGGCCTTGAATCTACATCTGTTTGCCCTTGTTCTGTTAAGGTTGACGCTATATTATCCTCAACTGGATTCTGTAATTGCAATTTTTTCTTCACCCTTCGTACTTGAATCTATCACTGAGTTGATGCTCCTGGATGTCTGTTGGTTTCCCCTGATTTGACATATTCACCATGGCGCTGGAAATTTAATGACTTGATGCAAGTTTGATAGAACAACATCCATGTCATGGATCCATGGCCTCCCAAGAATTATGTTGTAAGCCATTTCCATTTCCACTACCTGAAATTTTGTGTCTTTGATAACGCCTTCTGCGAATGTAGTAAGCATCACTTACCCTTTCGTTACAACACTGGAATTGTCAAATCGTGACAAAGTATGCGCTTTTGGTACCAATCTATCTTCTGCTTGCATCTCTTGTAGTACTCGTAACAAAATAATGTTCACGGAACTACCTGGATCAATTAAAACGCGTTTCAAGTTAGTGTCATGTACAAGTAAAGATATTACCAGTGCATCGTTATGTAGAGTTAATAGACCCTCGGCATCTGCATCATCGAACGTAATATTTTCTTCCTCTAAGACATGTTGCAGCCGCTTCCCGTGGGTAATTGTTACTTTGGAAATCTTATTAGCTGCAGTATATGATACGCCATTAATGCCTTTACCCCAATTTATAACGTTGATATTTCTTTTGGAAGAAGGTGGTTTTGGAGGATCCTGCCTGTTCTTCATGTAAGCTTGCTTACCCTTCTCACTGAACAACTTAGTAAGATATCCTTGTTTTAGTAAATGATCAACTTCACTTTGTAAAAATCTACAGTCTGCCGTTTTATGTCCGTGGTCATTGTGAAATTAGCACCAATGATCAGAGTTGCACTTGTTTGGATTCGATCTTATTTCCTTCGGCCATCGAACCTTCTCTCCCATGCTTCTTAAAATAACCACGAGTTCAGAAGTGCTCGCATTGAAATTATAACCGCCAACCTCGCCTTTAGACTTCTATCACCATCTCGTGACTCAAGTGTGTTTTAATCATTCCCAAATCTTGATGACGAGCCTGACTCTCTATTCCTCGATCTGTGATCGTACCTCTGATTGTCTTGTATTGACCGTGAGTCTCTTCCCACAGGTCCCATGTATGGATTATACCTATTTTTACCGGACCTTTTTTCGTTTTTTGCCCGTCTCGAGCTTACTTTTTCTTCTTTTTGATGTTGTGAAATAATATCTTCTTCAATCCTCAACTTTGTGCTATATCTGTTGTAAAAGTCATTCCACGTTGTTGCTGGGAATTCATGAAGTCTTTCCTTGAGTCGCCTCGTAGCTTCTGAGCTTTTTTCATTCAAATTGCTTGTGAAAGCTATAGCTGCCCAGTTATCTGGTACACGTCGCAGTGTCATTCTTTCACGCTGGAATCTATCCACAAATTCCCTAAGCAACTCTGAGTCCCCTTGTTTGATCTTGAAAATATCTTCCATTCTCTTTTCGACTTTTTGAGCCCCCGAGTGTGCTTTGATGAAACAATCTGCAAGCTCAGCAAAAGAATTTATAGAATTTTCGGGTAAAAGAGAATACCATGTTAGTTCTCCCTTAGTGAGTGTTTCGCCAAATTTCTTGATTAATACTAATTCAATCTCCTGCTTAGTCAAATCGTTGCCTTTTACGCCTGTTGTGAATGCAGTCACGTGGTCTCGCGGGGTCTATTATTCCATCGTATTTTGGTATATCATACATTTTGAATTTCTTTGGGATTGGAAGAGGAGCAACACTTGGCTTCCAGGGTTGTTGCGAATATTTATCCATATCTACCTCTTTGATCACAAGTGGCACCTCGGGTATTTACTCTATGCGATCACTTTGCTCCTTGAGCTGTTTCTGTAATGTTAGTACTAAATTCTGTAAATCAAAATTAACTAAGTTACCTGGTTCTCCCTCCTGTGATTCGCTGGGGGTTCCACCACTACCTGAATTAACAAGTCCGGAACGAGGGTTCTCCAGAGTATTATTATTTGGAGTGGGTGTGGATGGTGCAACATGTAATTGGCTAACAAAGGCCTGAAGAGCTTTATTGACTTCTGAGGCAATAAGTTTTTACAAAGCCTCATCCATAGCTTCAACATTTTTGAATTGAGCCTGTCCATTGGTATGAGATCTATTTGGAGTGCCTTCACGAGACCACCGTGAAGAGCCTCGCGGAGAAGGAATTAGAACATTATTGTTCTGAGGATCTTCCTGAAGTTGTTGGTTTGTTTGATTTTCTTGGTGTCCTTAATTGTTGTCATTGTTGTTCGACATGGTTGATGCAACAAAGAAAGTTAAGCAAAAATAAAATGGATTATTAGATTCCCGGTAACAGAACCAATTTGTTTAATACAAAAATAGAATTTTAACTAAAGCGATAATTTAGAAGAACTCGGGTTACTGATAATCACAAGAATGAATAAAAGAAAGCAATTCGGATAGCAAGTGTATAATCAAGAGAAACAAGTAAACCAAAATATATTCAAATAGTATTTTGTGTCCTCACAATTGTTCAGCCCTCTCCCTTTTATAGCTATTATGGGAATATGTGTCTTGCCTTTGTCATAATAAGGCTATTATGGGTAATTAATGTCATTGAATGCTACTTTTTATAATCATTATATTTAAGACAGATTCTCTAATGTTTTTAGCATTTAATGCCTATTTAATATTGTATTTGGACTCTTATGTGCTGTCAGATTCATTCCCTTGATTCTTCTTAATTCTTGAATTTAAATATCTTGAATAGGTACGAGCGCTGAATCCTTTGAATAATCGCCCGTGCCTCTTCCTTTGCCTTTGCTCGTTACCCATTGCTACTCGTGCCTCTTGGCTAGTTGTGATCCTTTGACCATTTGACTAGCCTACTTGTTACGACACATCATCTTCATACCTCTTTAATATATAAACTCAATTTTCCCAATACAACAACGTTTTTAGGACTCTATTTTCTTCAAGCTAAGGAATTTAACTATTCTTCTTAAAATTAACACAAACCCAGAGGAACTAATGTGCTGCTTTACTTTTTTACGCAAACATAACGTTAAAATTTGTGCTTCATAACTAAAAAGAAAATACTTTTTTTTGGTTGAAAAAGAAAGTACCATTTTTACAAATTGAAAATAAAGTAGTCATTTGATTGAAATAAAAAGAATACTCTTTTTACATCATGAAAATAAAATACTTTTTTTTGTTGAAATGAAAGAAAATATATTTTCTATGAGACGAAAGTATTTTTTTTGTTGAAATGAAAAAAAATACTTTTTAATATCATGTAAAAAAAATACTCATTTGTTGAAATGCAAAAAAAATCTATCTATAACATGAAAAGAAAGTACTATTAATAATATTTTTATTTAGGTTGGGGGTGGGTGGCGAGGGGTGGGTTTGGGGTTAGGGTTGAGCGGGTGTGGGGGTATGGGAGTGGGTTGGTGGGGATGGGGAATAGGGTAGGGAAGATAGAGAAAGAGTTTTCGAAAAATGAGTTGATGAGGAAAATATTTTTCAAAACGTTTAAGCCAATCAAACATGGAAAAATTGAAAAATATTTTATATTTTCCTTCACCCTTCGTCTTTTATGTCACTTATTAAAATGATGACATGTTTGAAACCACAAGCTTTAGTTTTAGCTAGCGTTTGAACATAGATTTGATTGAAATTTAAAAAAAGAGTTTTTGAAGATGTGTTGAAAAATAATTTTTAAAAATTGAAGTTGTATTTGGACATGCATTTTATTTGAAGAAAAGTTAAAGTTTTGTGAGCGGAAGAAATTTTTTCACTTAAAAACTGCCCTAAACCAGTTTTGTTGAGCTTGAAAATTTTTGAAGTTTTTTTTCCCCTCAAAATATGATCGTATTTCTTAAACAAACGATGTTTTCAAATTTTTTCGAAAAATAAAGCCAAAATCTATGACTAAATTGGAGCTTAATATTTTTGTGTAATACGAAATGAAACAAAGAAAGTACTTTGTAAATTTTGAAGTGCGAGAGCAAAAAGCAAATGAAAAAGAGAAATTCGAAGCCTGAAGGAAGAAGAAAAGTAATCTTTGCTTTCTTTAGGCTGAATGGGACTGGCCACACATGTAGACATAATTATACTTTTTGGATACTCATGAATTTTCTATACTCATGAATCTTTTTTTGTCTTTTTTGTCTTCTTTATTATATTGAGCCGAGGGTCTTTCGGAAACAGCCTCTCTGCCCCCTTGGGGGTAGGGGTAAGGTTTGCGTACACACTACCCTTCCCAGATCCCACTTGTGAGATTTTACTGGGTTGTTGTTATTATTGTTGTTGTTGTTTGATTCTTTCTCAAAAGACCGGTTTCCTTTTCTTTCAAACAGATGGCTGTAGTATTAATTTTTCTTAAATTGTTTTCTTTTAAATAATTAACTTAATTAAGTTGCATTTTGGGACTTGACCTTGGGCGGAGCTGTGCAAAACACCTTGGGGGTTCATGTGTAGGGTTTAATTCCTCTAAATACGCCTACTGCTCCGTTGATATCCAATTTTTCCCTCATATATTTCAAATATGCATATATACTTTCAAAATAGGAATCTGAAACTTAAATGATATTTTTTTGTACAAAAAGCATTTTTTTAATATTTTAAAAAAAAGTTACATTAGTAGGTAATTCGCAGTATAATACTGCGAATTGCTTTAACGAAAATTTAGCCGTTAAATCAATTCACAGTATTATACTGCGAATTATTAAAAAAATAATTTTTTTATGCAATTCGCAGTATTATACTGCGAATTGCTTGAAATGGGCCCAGCTCATTTTCCAAATAGCATTTCGCAGTATTATACTGCGAATTAGGGTAATTCGCAGTATAATACTGCGAATTAGACTGATTTTACTGATTTTTGGCCCTACCAATAATAATTAACTGACATAACAATAATTCAAATACATAAAATGCAGTATAATAGTGCGAATTACTTTGAAAAATTCTACACCCCAAGCTCGGACTTGCCTTATTTATAGGCGTTTCAATTTTATAAAAATTCATTCAATACTTAAACTTCAAACATATGTTAATTATCCTCTCTTCTCCTTATCAATCATTTTTTACAATGTCTGAAGTGCCAAAAATAAGGGTTTCACTGTATTGGGGGTGGGGGGTTGGGTTGTGGTAGAGAATAACTCTGTGAGGTATAGTTCACCTCCACAGTGTCATGTTAAATTGGCGCTTAATATGGAGTACGATACATTGGTATCGCTGTTACGTAAAAAAATGAGTGAGCGAATGCGCTCGGTTAACCTTAAAATAACCGGTAGATTTTCTTATTCAGTGACTCCGCATGGGTTTGCTTATTATTCTGAGTTTAACATCGAGGATGATGAAACTCTTAGAGATTTTTTGCGAATTCCGGATGAATACAGGGAATTTCTTGTAATAATATTATTGGAAATGTACGTCAAGGTGGAAGACCTTCCCATTAATGAGAGCGTGCATAGCAGGGATAACCCCCAGTCATCAGGTAGTTATTCTGAAGCAGTTTTTGCCGGACAGATTGCTGATGAAAGAGCTTGCCTTGATTTAAACTTGTCACCACCGGCGAATGAGCAGCCACAAAATAATTTTTCCATTTTATATAATCAACAAGACGACTGGTAAACTTCAATTTTACTACGCTTTAGCGATGTTTTTTTTTTAATATTTTAATTGGATTTGTATTAACACTCATATTTTTTATAGGGGGTACCGTTCGGATTTGAATTTTACAAGTTATGACCCCGCCCCTAGTTGGAATATGCGTAGGTCTGGAGTATTGGACCACGGTGGTCCATCTGGAAATCATCACCAACATGAAAATATCCATCATGAAACGTCAAGACAGTACGATTTGTAAGTAAAGTGATATAGCTATATCTAAAGTATTTTTCCTGAGTATTGGGTAACTTATCTTTTTGTTCTTTTTGTACAAAGAAAACGAGCTTCTTGAAGCTCACGACCTCACGCAATTGCCCATAGACGACGTTTTTACTCGTGATTTGGCAAATGCACAGAGTCAGGAGAATGATAGTGATTATGACAACAATGCGGATGAGTCTGGGGATGACATATCCTTCCATGATGAGGGTGATGATGAGGAGGAGGAAATGAATGTTGAACCTGAGTTGATGTGAGCACGTGATTTTTGCCCTAAGCAAATTATTCCTAAAATCCAAACAAAATAATTTTTTTTTATTTTTTACAATTTTTGTTGATATTTGTGGTATTTTTGTGTTAATTAGTTGCATAATAATTCATATTAAAAATACAAAAAATATGCATATGCATTACGATTTTTAATTTTACAATTTTAGTATTAATTCATTTTGGGAACAAATTAAAGAGAAATCAAAAATAGCATTTTAGTGTTTTAATTGAAAATTACTATAAAATAGATATTAAATAATTTTAGAATTTAATTAGCTTAACAATCAAATAAAATCAGAAAATAAATAAAATACAAAAATATAAAAGGAAAATACAATTCAAAAATACAAAATAAATGATTGGACTAATAAAGAAATTGGGTTAATTGTACAAACCCAAATCAAATACACCAGCTCAAATAGATAATACCCGCTCAGGCATAAAAATTATCCACCTGGTCTGCCCAGCCTTAAGACCAAACGACCCCGTTTTTGATTAATCTAATCCTGGCCGTTGAAGAGAACTGATCTAACGGCTGAAGACTGATCTCTTCATTAAAATAAAACGATGGCTTTTCGTAATTTCAATCTGGGCCGTTCATTTGATTAATCCAACGGACGAGGTTGAATTTTCATTAAAATTGGACGGTGTCGTTTTAGGGCTCAAAGGATCCGAGCCGTTAATCCATTTAATCTAACAGTCCAAGTTAAGTGAAGGTCTTTTAATATATCAAAAATACATACAACCCTAAATCATTTTATTTTCCTCTTCTTCCTCATATCTCAGCCGCCACCTTTCTCTCTCAATAGATCCCGCCGGAACCTTACCGGCGGGAGACGGCACTTAAGACAACCGGCCTACCAATAACACCCCAGAACCGTTTAGACCTCCTTATCCCACCCCTCTAATTCTTTTTTCTCGAATCAGTGTATTTGTTCTTGAATAAACAAAAGAGTATCGCCGGAACCCTAATTCCGGCGAATACTAGTTTGTCCAAATAAGCCCAAAATTACACTATGACATCCC
>MU735366.1:0-14694 GCA_026770625.1 Nicotiana glauca
AGAAACCAATAACAAATAATCAAACAATATATTACCGGCAAAGAAACCAATAGCAAATAATCAAACAATATATTAACGGCAAAGAAGAATCATCTATAACCAAACTTATAAATTTCTATTTAACACAATTGATACAATTACTCAGTCATAACAATTACTTGCTCAACTTCAAATATCTTCAAACAAGTTCTCATAAGCATCAAATAAGAATACAACAACTTAGCAATTTAGGACTCACGGTCATGCTCGACCCTCAACGTATAGATACTCGTCACCATGCCTATACGTCGGACACAACACATAACAAGTAGCAATTATGCTCAACTCATATTCCCTCAAGCTAGGGTAGACCAAACACTTACCTCGCTTTGCAACCGAATTCAAAATTCCAACAAGCCTTTGCCTCGCGAATTCGTCTGAAGCTTCAAATCTAGTCATAATAATTCAATATACTCAATATAAATTGTACACATTAATTNTAAATTTTTATTTTTGAAAAGTGTAAAACTTCAATTTCTTTCATCCAAATCCGAAATAAACGATGAATATTGATATAGATTCATGAAATGTGATTACTTACGGATATAGAATACTTACCCAATTCGAAATCGTGAAAAACCCCTTTGGAATCGCCCAAATCCGAGCTTGAATGACCAAGAATGGATGAAATCTAATACCCCTTCGGTTTTTACACTGCCCAGGGGTATTTTAGGTATTTTTCGCGGGCAGAAAACTCTTGAACTGCTGCAGTTATGATACAGGTCCAGTAAAATGGTCATAACTTTTTGTATACATATCCAAATGATGAACGGTTTGATTTTGTAGAAACTAGACTCAGAGAGCTTTAATTTGATAGGTTATGGGTCACACAACTCCTTATATAACGGGAGATATGATCATTTAAAGTGAGGTCTTGTGCACACTCATTTACAATTTCGTCTATTATGAAAAAAAAATTCCAACTTGGCTGAGACATAGGACTTTCCTTAGACCCCATATATCTTGTAGTACAACTCGTACACTTGCTATCACATCCAATTGGTATCCATCATAGTAATAGACCTCTTTCACATAATAAATAATATAATTCGAACACGTCAACTTTCTTACTTCGTCAAAAAGCGTTGAATTGTCCTATGGACTTCCAAATCCAATTTCGGACGCACGTCTAAATCTGAAATCACCATGCAAAACTATTGGCATCATTAAAATCCCAATTTGGGGTCGCTTGCTCAAAAGTCAGTTCTCCGGTCAACGTTTCCATTGGAGCTTCACCAATAAGATTTTGATTTTTTTCTTTGAATTTAACTCCGAATCTTACGAAGACCAAACTTGACCACACATGATAGTCATAATGTGTATTACGAAGCTTCTCAAGGTCTTATGTCGTTGAACGGAAATGCGAATTCTTAAAACGAAAATTTGGGTCGCTACAGAAAATCATGATAACACCAATAAAACTCCCAAAAGACCTGGGGTCGTGAGTCTAGAGCCTCTAATAACACAGAATAATAAATCCTCAGTAGTACTGATGCTCTAAAATGCGGAAAGATAAAAGGGATAGGGGAGGAGCCCGTTCCTGCGGACATCAGTCAGCTACCTCGACAACTCCTGAAAGCTCTGGAAGCAGCAAACAGCTCGACTAAGCTCCCGGAACACCTGAATCTGCACACATGGTGCAGGGAGTAAAGTGAGTACTTCCAACTCAGTGGTAATAGACATATATAATGGCCGACTGTAAGAAATCCTAAAATATAACAATGCAAAACTATAACCAATAATTCTACACATTTAACGATGGAACAACATCGGTAATAACAGGTAAAGCAGATAGACATCTATGCATGAATGCAATGCAATGCACATGACCACTGCAGCACGCAGCCCGATCCATTTGGGTACCCGCGCTCACTGTGGGGGTTCAGACTCCGGAGGGGCTCCTACATCCCAAGCGCAATATCATCATAACATTCATTGTGGCGTGCAGCTCGATCCACAATCAGTTTAGTTATATGCACGCAAGCCACACGGGCACAGTCAAACTTACCATTTTCAGTTCCAATTATCAGAAATTATAGATTTAGTGTTTAAAACCTTAGAAATTTGCTAGTCATTTTGAGATAGTGTTTAACTCAGGACTGATATCATGAAAACATGCTAAACATCATGGAAACAGTGATAATAATCCCTAAGGGATCCAAATAATCGGCATACAACCCAAATATACTCGTAACAATCCAAGTAGGATGTTTACCAACCAATTTCTAACCAATAACACAGTATGAATAACAATCGATCGGACTAAGCCATAAACCCCAATCACAAACGACCCCACACTCGCCGTAGAATACATGTCTCGCCTCAATATAGCGTCACAGTGTGATATACCGGGGTTTCAAACCCTCAGGTCATCATCTACATCTATTACTCACCTCAAACCGGCCACCGGACTAGTCCGCTATGCCTTTTCCTCTTGAATCCATCTCCTCGCCCGTCGAATCTGGCCAAAACCACAACGAATACATTACAATAGGCTAAAGAAACATAACCCAATCCAAAGAACTCGAAAAACACCAAAAATCTCGAAGTTGGCAAAACCCGAGCCCCGGGCCCACTTCTAGGAAAATTACAAAATTCACATCACCGGATTCCTCGTCTTGCCATGAGTCCGTACATATAAAATTCATCAAAATTGGAGTTCAAATGCCCCTTCAAATCCCATTTTTACATCACAAATTCTCGAGCCCTAACTTACCCCATTTTGGTGATTTTCCACTTATTTCTACGATAAATTACCACAAACTCGAATAATTAAGCCAATAAACTTACCTCCAATTGATTCTCAGTCAAATCCCTCGAAAATTCTTGTCCAAGGCTCTTAAGGAGGTTAACAATGGTGGAAATAATAAAGGAGTTCACGGAAGATATAATATAAAAACCTCTCTGGACGCCCAGTTTTCCTTCTATGCGAACGCGAGACCCTTCTCGCGTTCGCGATGAACAAAATTCCAACTGACCAAAATTGCCCTTCGCGAACGCGTCTGCTCCCCCGCAAACGCGAAGGCTTGGGTCCCAGACCTACACGAACGTGCCCCCCTCTAATCGCGAACGCAATGAACAAACTAGGCAGGGCCCCTAGGCCCTTCTACGCGAACGCGAGGCTGCTTACGCGAATGCGATAGCCCAGGAAATAAAACTACGTGAACGCAAAGGACCCCTACGCGAACGCGAAGGCCAAAAGTGGCCTGCAACAGCTGCTGCATTTATGCAATACACCAAGTCCAAAAACTCTTCTGTTAGCCATCCGAAATCACCCCGAGGCCCCTGGGACCTCAACCAAAAACACCAACATGCCCCAAAACATCATACGAACTTATTCCAATCATCAAAACACATCCAACAACACTAAAATCATCAATTCACCACGGATTCAAGCCTAAGTTTCTTCAAAACTTTCGAAACACACGTTCGATCAAAAACCAAACCAAAACACCTCCAAATGACCTGAAATTTTACCAGCACATCCAAAATCACCTAACGGAGCTACTGCAACTTTCAGAATTCTATTCCGACCTCCGGATCAAAATCTCACCTATCAACCGGAATTCGCCAAAATTCAAACTTCGCCAATTCAAGCCTAATTCTACACCGGACCTCCAAATTCAATTCCGATCGCACTTCTAAGTCACAAATCATCCCCCGAAGCTAACCGAATCACCGGAATTCACATCCGAACCCTCTAACTACATAGTCAACTTCCGGTTGACTTTTCCAAAACAAGCTTCCTTCTAAGAGGCTAAGTGCCTCATTTCCAACTAAAACCATTTCAATTCTATCCGATCCATTCGAATACTGATTTTGAAACATAGAGCAACATGATATGGGGGAAACGAGCCGTAACTCACGTGACGATGGGCCGGGTCGTCACATCCTCCCTAACTAAAATAAACGCTCGTCCTCGAGCGGGTCAAGAAACATACCTGGAGTCTCAAACAAGTGAGGATAGCTGCTCCGTATCTCCCGCTCGATCTCCCAAGTAGCCTCCTCCACGGGCCGACCTCTCCACTGCACCTTCATCGAAGCTATATCCTTTGACCTTAATCTCCGAACCTGACAACCCATAATAGCCACTGGCTCCACATCATAGGTCAAATCATCATCCATCTGAACTGTACTGAAGTCCAACACATGAGATGGGTCCCCAACATACTTCCGGAGCATAGATACATGAAATACCGGATGAACTCCCGATAGGATGGGTGGCAAAGCAAGCATATAGGCCACCTCCCCAATCCTCCTAAGTATCTCAAAAGGGCCAATGAACCGCGGACTCAACTTCCCTTTCTTTCCAAATCTCATAACGCCCTTCATAGGCGAAACCATCAACAAGACCTTCTCGTCCACCATATACGATACATCTCGAACCTTCCGATTCACATAACTCTTCTGACATGACTGAGCTATACGAAGTCTCTCCTGGATCACTTTCACCTTATCTAAGGCATCCTGGACCAACTTTGTCCCCAGTAGTCTAGCCTCGCTAAGCTCAAACCAACCAACCGGAGATCTACACCGCCTCCCATATAAGGCCTCATACGGCGCCATCTAAATACTGGATTGGTAGTTGTTATTGTAAGCAAACTCTGCAAGAGGCAAGTAATCAGCCCAAGAACCTCCAAAGTCAATAACACAGGCACGCAACATGTCCTCCAATATCTGAATGGTACGCTCGGACTGCCCGTCCTTCTGAGGATGAAACGCTATGCTCAGCTCTACTTGTGTACCCAACTCTCGTTGAAAAGTCCTCCAGAACTGAGAAGTAAACTGAGTACCCCTATCTGAGATAATAGAAACTGGGACCCCATGCAACCATACAATCTCCCGGATGAAAATCTCTACTAACCGCTCCGAAGAATAGGTGGTACACACCGGAATGAAGTGCGCGGACTTGGTCAGCCGATCCACAATCACCCAAATTAAATCAAACTTCCTCGCTGTCCGAGGGAGACCACCCACAAAATCCATAGTAATCCTCTCCCACTTCCACTCGGGAATATCCATACGCTGAAGCACACCACCGGGCCTCTGATGCTCATACTTGACCTGCTGACAGTTGAGACACCGAGCTACATAACTCACAATATCTTTCTTCATTCTCCTCCACCAGTAATGCTATCTCAAATCCTGATACATCTTCGCGGCACCTGGATGAATAGAATACCGCGAGCTGTGGGCCTCCTCCAATATCAACTCCTAAAGCCCATCCACATTGTGCACGCAAATCCGGCCCTGCATCCTCAACACACCATCACTATTAATAGTCACATCCCTGGCATCATCATGCTGAACCCTGTCCTTAAGGACAAGCAAATGTGGATCATCATACTGGCTCTCTCTAATACGGTCATACAAGGAAGACCGAGATACCACACAAGCCAACACCCGGCTAGGCTCCGAAATATCTAACCTCACCATCTGATTGGCCAAAGCCTGGAAATCAACTGCAAAGGGCCTCTCCCCAACTGGAATGTACGCCAAAATACCCATACTCACCGCCTTTCGGCTCAAAGCATCGGCCACTATATTAGCCTTCCCCAGATGATACAGAATGGTAATATCATAATCCTTGAGCAGCTCAAGTCACCTACGATTCCTCAAATTTAGATCCTTCTATTTGAACAAGTGCTAAAGACTGTGATGATCCGTGTATACCTCACAGGATACGCCATATAATTAGTGCCCCCAAATCTTAAAAGCATGTACTATGGCAGCCAACTCTAAATCGTGAACGGGGTAGTTCTTCTCATGAGACTTCAACTGACGAGAAGCATAAGCAATAACTCTACCCTCCGACATCAACATACATCCAATCCCAACTCTCGAAGCATCACGAAAAGCTTTTGTGTTGAAATATGTAAAATCTGTGAAAAATTTGAGAAATTTTGATATTAATATGGTTAAAGTTGACTTCGGTCAACATTTCTGGTAAACGGACCCGGATCCGTGATTGATGGTCCCGGAGGATCCGTAGAAAAATATGGGACTCGGGCATGTGTCCGGAGTCGAAATCCGAGGTTTAGAACCCGAGAAAAAGAATTTTTCTGTTAAATTATTTTTCTAAAATTATTAAGGAAAATGGAAATGAAAATTGATTAAAAGACCATGGTATCGGGCTTGTATTTTGGTTCCGACGCCCGGTACAAGTTGTATATATTGTTTAAGCGCTTTTTGTGAAGTTTGGTTGAAATCGGACGTCGTTTGACGTGTTTTGGACTATGAGTTCCAAGTTTGAAAGTTTATGAAGTTTAGAAGAAAAATCGTGAGTTTTGCGAACGCAAAGGCTTGGGCCCCAGACCTACGCAAACGTGCCCCCCTCTAATCACGAACGCGATGAACAACTAGGCAGGGCCCCCAGGCCCTTCTACGCGAACGCGAGGCTACTTACGCGAATGCGATGGCCCAGGAAATACAACTACGCGAACGCGAAGGACCCCTATGCGAACGCGAAGGCCAAAAGTGGCCTGCAACAACTGCTGCATTTCTGCAATACACCAAGTCCAAAAACTCTTCCGTTAGCCATCCAGAATCACCCCGAGGCCCCCAGGACCTCAACTAAAAATACAACCATGCCCCAAAACATCATACAAACTTATTCCAATCATTAAAACACGTCCAACAACACTAAAATCATCAATTCACTACGGATTCAAGCCTAAGTTTCTTCAAAACTTCTGAAACACACGTTCGATCAAAAACCCAACCAAAACACCTCCAAATGACCTAATATTTT
This sequence comes from Nicotiana glauca, assembly GCA_026770625.1. Taxonomy (NCBI): domain Eukaryota; kingdom Viridiplantae; phylum Streptophyta; class Magnoliopsida; order Solanales; family Solanaceae; genus Nicotiana; species Nicotiana glauca. The sequence continues at coordinate 6,791 of MU735366.1, forward strand.
ACCCGCACATCCAAAATCACCTAACGGAGCTATTGAAACACTCACAATTCCATTCCAACCCCTGAATCAAAATCTCACCGATCAACCCGAATTCGCCAAAATTCAAACTTCGCCAATTCAAGCCTAATTCTACACCGGACCTCCAAATTCGATTTTGATCGCACTCCTAAATCACAAATCATCCCTCGAAGCTAACCAAATCACCGGAATACACATCCGAGCCCTCTAACTATATAGTCAACTTCCGGTTGACATTTCCAAAAGAAGCTTCCTTCTAAGAGGCTAAGTGCTTCATTTTTAACTAAAACCATTTCAATTCTATCCGATCCATTTAAATACTGATATTGAAACATAGAGCAATATGATATGGGGAAAACGGGGCTGTAACTCACGTGACGATGGGCCGGTCGTCATAAAAATATCTCTATAATTTGTATATTGGCTCCCAATCTCTTTATATATTAATATGAGACTTTGTTCAAACACCCATATTTTGGTTTTAGGAATTTCAATTCACACTAGTTAGGAAAAATAAGAGGGTGAAGCTTTCAATTCCTACTAAAAAGTTTTAAGTTCTTAAATTTTATAGCCGAGACCTTTATTTAAAGATGAACGAATATCACATTAAAATTTTTTAAAATACAAATCATATAATAAAATAACCCAATTAATATAATGTGATAATGTTGAGGATGGAAAATTTGCACAACATGCTCATTATTTATATATTATATATATGGAATTCAAGTCTACTTGAAATAGCTAGAGAAGAGTATTTAATATAATGTTTAAAGGCTAACAAATATAGAAAATGCAACTTACCATAAATCCAAAAAGAAAAAGTACCCAAATGATAAAACTCTTATAAGAACCTAAAACTTAAAAAGAATCCTTAATATCTTGGTCACATTCAAATAACTGCATGTTATTTTCCTTCAAATCCACTTGCACACAAATCCCATTGCCACATTCTGCATCATACAACCAACAATACTGATTATGTCTTGATCCAAAATGCATTAAACATGGTTTTCCCCTACCAAAATCAGCTTCTTGTATAGGAAACCTACACAAACTTGAACTTGTGAACATGTCAACTTCATCATTTCCTCCCCATTCTTGCGTGAGGAAACTCTCATTATATATATTTGCCAGTGCAGAAACTACATCGTTTGGTGAATTTTTATCACAAGCAGTAATAGTTTTAGTCACCGTATCCCTGATCAATTTTACAAGGTTGTGCAACTCCATGTTGGGAATCTCCTCAGGTACAAATTTTACCGGAGTATCAATTACAAGATTTCCAAAAGATTTTTCTACTAGGGGTAAAGAAATCAGCTTAGTACGCAAAATTATTAGAATGCCCATTATAGAACGCCTCAATTGGCCGTGTTGTTTCTCTGAACCACGGATTAAATCCCTCCATAAGAGCGCTATAATCATTTCAACTCTTGAGGGCTTAAAGCATAAAACTCCAGAATCCATTGATTTTGTTAATTCTTCTCTGAGTCTTGAAATAGAATCTTGGTTGATGTATAACTTCTTGGCAACTAGTTTAGCATCCATACAATTTTCCTGGGGAACACGAGGCAAGAGGATTTTCGATACATCTCTTGGTGGGAAAATAATAGCCAAATTAAAGCTCAAAAAGTTGATTTTCTCTGTAGGAATCCCCAATTTGCACACTGTGACGACCCGACCCGTCGTCTTATATATTATTGATTCGTTTCCCCCATTTCATTCTTCTTCATGTTTCGTTATCGGTATGTGGTGTGTTAGAGTTGATTTGGATTGATTTTGATAAGAAATGAGGCACTTAGTCTCTGTAAGGAAAGGTTAGTTTGGAAAAGTCAATCGAATGTTGACTTGTGAGTTATAGTGCTCAGAATTGATTTCCGATGATTTGGTTAGCTTTGGGGGATGATTTGTGACTTAGGAGTGCGATCAAAATTAATTTTGGAGGTCTGGTGTAGAATTAGGCTTGAATTGGCGAAGTTTGAATTTTGGCGAATTCTGGTTGTTAGGGGAGATTCTGATTCGGGGGTTGAATGGAATTCTGAGAGCTGCAGTAGCTTTGTTAGGTGATTTTGGATATACGGGAACAATTTCATGTCATTTGGAAGTGTTTTGGTCGGTTTTTTGATCGAATGTGTGTTTCGGATGTTTTGAAGAAACTTAGGCTTGAATCCGATGTGAAATGGTGATTTTAGTGTTGTTTGATGTGTTTTGATGATTGGAACAAGTTCGTATGATATTTTAGGGTATGTTGGTATTTTTGGTTGAGGTCCCGGGGGCCTCGATGTGATTCCGGGTGGCTAAATGGATCATTTTTGGACTTGAGAAATTGCTGGTTTTTCCAGCTGTGGTGTTGCAGAAAGTCCCGTCTTCGCGTTTGCGTGTGTGTGTCGCGAACGCATAGGGAAAAGTGGGGAGGCCTGGAAAGTGTTCATTGCATTCGTGTTGGGGCTAGGCGTTCGCGTAGGTTGATTTCCTGGTGCTTTGCGTTCGCGTTTGGGAGCATCGCATTCGCGTAGAGGCAAGTAGAGGGCCAGCCTATGTGTGCTTCGTGTTTGCGTTTATGCGGTCACGTTTGCATAGGTTTGGGGCCCAAGCCTTCGCGTTCGTGGGGGAACAGACGCGTTCGTGAAGGGAAATTTTTTTCAGAGGAAAAGTTATGCGTCGCGAACGCGAGTGTGGTCTCGCGTTCGCATAGAAGGAAACTGAGCATCAGAAGGGTTATTAATTGATATTTCATCCGCGAGCCTATGTTATTTTTCCTCTATTGTTGAGCGATTTTGGAGTTTGGGAGAGCTAATTGAACAGGGATTCAAGGAGGATTGATTGGACGTAAGTTCCTTAGCCTAAATACACGAGATTATGTTAGATTTAACATGGAAATTGGTTGAAATTCACCAAAAAGGGCAAAGTTAGGGCTTGAGTTTTGATATTTCAAATTGGAATTTGATCGGTCATTTGAGCTCGGATTAGGGAGTTCTTGGTATGTATTAAATCGTGGCGAGACGAGGAATCCGGTAATATAAGTTTTGTAATTTTCGAAAAGTGGGCCCGGGCTCGGGTTTTGCTAGTTTCGAGATTTTTGCTAATTCTCAATTGTTCTCGATTGGGTATTGTTCCCTTAGCATATTGTGATGTATGCGCTCTACTTTTGGTCAGATACGACGCGCGTGGAGGTCGATTTGCGAGGCAAGGGTATAACGAGCTAGGATTTTGGCCGGCTAGAGGTGAGTAATACTTGTAAATGATATCCTGAGGGTTTGAAACCCCAGATTTGCACATCATAGTGCTGTATTGAGGTGACTTGCACGCCGGATATGAGCGTGGGGTAGAGAACCATTTGGGATTGTGACTTGGTCCGTCCCAGTTGTTGATTTTACTGCGTACTTGACTGAAACTACTTGTTATCATCATAATTATGGCTGGTTGCCATGTTTGGGCTTCGTGCCAACTATGTGAATCCTTCGGGGTTTGAGATTACCGTTTTTGTATATCTTGCATGTCATTTGGTTTCAATCCAAGATATTAAATAGTATTTGGTAAACTCAGCCGTATTTCTAAGTTTTGAAAACTCAAATGATGTTTTAAATGTTATTTCGGGCTGAGAACTACTGTTTTATAAATGCCAAGGGGCTTATAATGTTTTCTGGACTATGCATGGATCGGGCTATGCGCCACAGCAGTGACTTGAAACAGTGGTAACAATGACATTATATGATGTGACTTGAAACAGTGGTAACAATGACACTGTATGATGTGACTTGAAATGGTGGTAACAATGACACTATATGATGTGACTTGAAACAGTGGTAACAACGGCACTGTACGATGAAAATTGGTCAGGTAACAGTGACTGACCAAGATATTGCGCTTGGGCTGTAGGAGCCCCTACGGAGTCTGTACACACCCCCAGTGAGCGCCGTCGACAATAAATAAATATGGATGGCTGGGGCTGCACGCTGCAGTGGGTACTGAAATACACCATCATATGCATTGCATTGCATTCATGCATTTGTTCATTTATTGTTGTTTGTGATATTCTGGATACATTTATCTGTTGTTCTGGTACTTTCTGGAACTGCATGGTACGTTTGGTCAGGTTACAATGGCTGACCAGGATTAAGAATATTGCCCGAGGGGCAGGTTTCTGTGCATAGTGACACTGATTGCAGAAATTATTTTGCAACTGTTGAAAAGATCATTTTCAAAAGAGGTTTAAAACTGAGCTAAGATATTTCTAAAGATTTTCACGGTTTTCACTTATTTTTTTCCGTTTAAAGGTTCTTCTCTGCTTCTATACAGCATGACTACGTGTTTTCTTATCGCTCAGTATTTATTTACTTTTATTACTCACTGAGTTGGAGTACTCACTTTACTCCCTGCACCTCGTGTGCAGATGCAGGTACTTGATCATCCGGTAGCCGGTTTTGAGTTGACTGAAGATTTGCTAGCATAGTTGAGCCAGGTGACCGCCAGCGTCCGCGGCACCGGATCTTCTCCCTTATTTTCTGTTGTTCATGTTATTTTTAGACTTTTTTCATATTTCTGGACTTGTATTACTTTAGTGAACTCTGTAGTAGCTCATGACTAGTGACACCCCGATGTCGGGTTGTGGCGGGATGGTTCCCTATTATTATCGTTGTTTTCCGCACTTTTGATAATGTTAATCATGTTTTAGCTTTATAAATGTTAAATAAATGTTAAAAGGAAGCGTTTGTTTTGTTGGCTGGTATTGTCTTAACGAGAGGTGCCGTCACGATCGGGTTTGGGATTTGGGTCTTGACAAGTTGGTATCAGATCCTAGGTTACTAGGTCTCACGAGTCATGAGCAGCTTTAGTAGAGTCTCGCGGATCGGTACGGAGACTTCTATATTTATCCTCGAGAGGCTGCAGAACCTTTAGGAAAACTTCACTTTCTTGGAATTCTTATCTTGTGTACTTGATTCAGCTTGAGATATAACTCTTGAAATTCCTTCCATACGTCTGTATGCGTACGTGAGCGCTCAGTAATATATGTGCCTTGATGGCTTGTGATTCCCCGATCGATGGGGCGAGATGTAATCTCCGTGAGTTTGATGTTGGGCCAGTCTGGAGGACTTGAGGCCGGTTCTTTGCTTATGGCTTGAGCACCAAGGTGTTGATTTTGTGAGCTGGTGTTATGAACTTATATGTTCAGTATTATCCCTAATTGTGGGAATGGCGGTTGGATAGCTATGTAATGAGTACGTTGGTACTGTGTAATATTTCTATATGACTTGGTAATGATGGAGAAGTCTGCAGGATAGTAGATGGACTGTTAAGTGATTCGATTCCTATTGTGGCTTGAAGTGTAGTCTGAATTATGGGCACGTGAAAAATATTTTCGTATCTCCTAGTTGAGAAGTGAAGTACATTACGTGTGGCAATATGAGTTCAGACTCAGGAAGACTAAATGGCTGTGTTATGTGTATGATGGTGGAAGGTGTGCTGAAATCTAAACTGAGGCAGAGCAGGTGGGTTATCTCCTACGGAGTGTTCTGAAGTAGTGTGATCCTTACGTGTATGTTAGAAGATCTCTTGTGCAAGTGAAAAGATACGTGTAGAAATTTGAAATTTTGTGTCGTTTAGGAGAATGGGTTTAACCGTTGCGGAATGAATGAGAGAATTGAAAAAGAGTTATAATACTAGATGATCTGTGTTTTCACAACCTATAAATGATTTGAGTTTAATCTCACTATAATATTGTGGCATCATTAGATTAGAAGTATTATGGGTTATTAAGTGTGTCCTGATAGATGTCTTCAAGCCAAGTTGGGGAGATTGCTGTTGATTAGCTGATTGCATGGTTATGTGCTATGTTGGTTCCTTTTCGAGGTATGCTGGAAGATCAGTTCGGGTTGCAGAAATTGAGCCGAGGATCGCACGAGTAAAGCAAAAATTTTGACGAAGGTTACGTGGTGCTTCGTAGGTGTGAGAAAATAATAGTGTGTCTTGAGCTGTTGTTAATAAAGAATGCTTAGGGCGAAGAGAAGGAAGTTGTTTGGTTGTATCGGAATGAGAGCATGTCCTGCGGGGTCTGAGTGCTAAGGAGGCACAGGTGGTTATGTCTGTTTGATCAGGTAAATTGCGGTTGAATAAGAGTGAATGACTTGCGAGAATGGTTCTAATGGGTTCAAGAGTCTGCGTACATCAATTGAGAGTTCTAAAGTTGCATATGGAGTTAGGAACTGAGTTTCATTAGAAGATGTCAAGACTTGTGGTATTCTATGTTAATTATGGTAATCTATGTACCCGCATCAGGAAAGTAAATGAAACAGAGTTAGATTCACAGAGAGTTCTTCTGGGTAAGGTATTCTGGGATGTGGTATTTCTGGAAACATTTGAGAGAGTAGTCAGCGAGTGTGGTCTTATGCTTGGGTCTCGTGCGGTATGCCTGGATTGAGGAATTGAGGTACTACGGTAAGGGGAATATCAAGTTGAAGACGAATCAGAAGAAATTTAGATAAATGGAGTAGCTTGATAACTGACCGGATCGGCATGGTAAGGGTATGATCAATTCTTGATGTGTATTCGAGGTAATGAATTAGCACATGTAATTTTGCAGCAATGCTCTGGGGTTTTGACGACTTGCTTAGCGTGGTTTGGTTAGAAGGATTCAGTCATGGAAGTTTAGTTTGTGCAAATGAAATTGGGAGAGTTCTTGTTGATTGCTGTCGTGGTAAAAGAGGTGCATCTTCTCCGAATATGAGAGGCATGAGATGTGTAAGGATTTTCTTCTAGATGAGATCTATGGAAGCTCGTGATTAGATAAGTTTCAGTTCAGGTCAGAAGAGAAATTCATAAAGCACTTAGGCAGCGAGTAGCCTCAGATAATCAAGGAAAATGATACGGTTGTTTGAAAGTGATCCGATGAGAGTATATATTTTAGAGAAAGGGCAATGTGATTAAGTGATGGTACTTCAGTGGTGTTATGGCACTTTCTTGTTAGATTGACTGGTGATATTCGGGTTGGCTTAGTGGCTCAGGGAAATTTTTGAGTATGTATCGTGGAATTATTCGATATCTAGCTGTGGCATGTGTTTGGACGGCGAAATTGGGATCAAGTATGATGATTCGTGTGCTATGTGGGATTGGAGGCGGAAGTCCTCATACTCGGGCTATTTGCGATGGTGGATTATGTGTATCGGCACCGTGTGACGAGTATTGGGATTTGGAAGCCCGAGTGGATCTTTCTTTGCTTGGCATATTAGATTCTGGATATGACATTGGGGTGTAGACTGGTTGTCTCAGTGTTGGGTCATTCTAGACTATTGTGCTATGGGTTATGTCGGAAAATATCACAGGTTGCGTGGCGGGATGCATCGGATTATGTTCTAGCAGAGTAGTTGTATCTCCAAAGACCAGCGGACGGCTAGGAAGGATTGCTTTCCTTAATTGGGACTTTGTGACGGATGTCAGTATAGAGGTTTCTACGATTGATCCAGTTCCGGTATTGAGGGACTTTTCGGATGCGTGTTCCAGTTTGAGTTGACTCGGTTGGCTCCGAATTGTATTGTCGAGGGGTAGGTTGACTCGACTATTGTTGAGCTTATCTGCGATCTGGAGAGATCTATGAGCTGTTTTCTACGTTGCGAAATGTTATGATTTACGGACTATAGGCACATAGCGGTGCTATCGTGATTCATAGTGGAAGTTGAGAGGAAAACCTTAGTTGTGCTTGAGTTTTGTAGCTTATAACGCTATATGTAGATATTGTATGCACTCAATATGCTTACGATCGGTACTCGATATTTTGTTGTAATGAGCAAATTTGGTTTGATGTGCATCTCCTTATGTGATATATATATATATATATATATATATATATATATATATATATATATATATATATATGGATCGGATGGCACGCC